>APFE030142809.1:0-28464 GCA_000404065.3 Pinus taeda | reverse complement strand
TTAAATAAATAAATACTTCAACAATATAACCTAAATAACAATCTCATTCAAAAAATATATATACATATAAATAAACAAATACTACTATAACCAATCTTAAAACTTCATATAATTAATCTATAATAATTTAATATAAATACACACTACTTATATTATTATATAGTAACAATAATAACTACAATAATAAAATACAAAAAATAAACATGCACTAATAAAATATAAAACTAATAAATATACATATCTAAATTTAATCTATAACAAATAAAGAAACATTATTAATCTATAACAAATAAAGAAACATTATTGGAATCACATACATACACAATTTCAAAACACACATACATCTATGTCAAAACCACCAACATGCATATACAAATAATTTCAAATACTCAAAGCAACATACAATTTGAAATAAGAAAAATTCAAATTAACAAACGTAATACAATTTCAACTCAGAATACAAGCATTATAAAAACCACCTACAAATTTTCAAAGCACACCTACAAACATGAAATAAAAATCATTTCAAAGAATTGCAGCTACTCAACACAACATACAATTTCAAATTAACAAACATAATACACTTTCAACTTAAAATAAAAACATTATGAAGAATTCAATTAAATAAATAAACACATCATACAATTTCAAATTAGACTACAAATTCAATCTATCAAACAAACAAACATTTCTAAACAATCATATATACAATTTTAAATAAGAAAAATTCAATGATGCAGGAGCATCCAGCTCACCGTAATTGGCAGAAATCCAACCAGGTTCAACAGCTAGTGATCGATTGAACTGTCAAAGTTTTATGGGAATAATTTTTCTTTTTATTTTATTTTACAGAATCAGCAAAAGATAGATACCTCTTTTATTTTCCAGTTTAGGATTGTTGTAGTTTCGATTGTTAATTAGAAAGTAGTCCATGTAATTAGGGAAAATAACAATCAACTGTTCCTACCAGTCTTGGAATACCAAATGAGTATAGTTATAGATAGAAGTAGAAGTTATGTAACCATATTCTGTAATAGTTAAACTAACTGCAAGCATCAACTGAAAACAAAGGGCTATAAAGCCAAAACACATGTAACAGAAGAGGGTTCAGTTTAGGAGAGAAAAGTTGAGTAAATTCAGAAGGAAAAGAAATAGAAAAGACCAAGCATTCAAAACCAGAGAAGTTATTGTCCATCTAAATTATCTGTATAAATATTTGTTGACATTCATTTACGTTTTCATCATCTAACGAGCTACTATATCATCATTATTTATTACATTGTCATGGCTACTGTGTAAACATTATTCGCAGTCGAATATAAACCAAATAGATAGAATCTTAATTAATTCAGAGTCATCAAATTAACAGTCACCTACTTATTTTACGCACGCGGTGAAGCAACATTTCAAATTCATAATGTTCAGTTAACAACGACCGAGAAATACAACCAGTCACGTTCACAAGCTTTCCAACGTTCGAACGCACAGAAGGAAAAACGACAACCAACGCCGAATATGCAGAGGTAACAAAACAACCATACACTCTCTTTATATTAAAATTTCATTTCAATTGTCAAGAACAAAAATCCACATCATTGTTGGTAGAGCCGAGCCACATTCCAGAGGACAGAGACCATTCCAGACATAACTAGAGCTGAATACCACTGAAGGACGAAAACCCATGCCAAATCGAAAAACCCTGAGTTAGGGTTTGTATCAGACAAACAACCAAAAGCCACACTGGACTCTCATACATTCTCATACAGAGTCGATAAAATTAAAACTACAGTTGAATAGCATATACAGTGACCAAATAACCAGACCAGGGGACGGGTCGTCCTCAGAAAACAACAATCACAGACAAATAACGACTTTCAGGCCTACCCAGAAGACGAGCAACTAACATAGCCAAGCGTAGGAGAATACGCCACCCAAGTCGCCCATAAGGACCTGCAAGGAGGCAAACACAAGTATTAGTGTATGGTACAGGAAAAACTCAGGGGAAAACAAAACCCTGTAAGAAATCAGCCTGTCGAGACGAATTTCTTACCTGGACGGTGCGGCCAGACGCCATAGCTTGAACAGCAAACAAAACTGAGCAACTGTAGAGAAAAGGGACAAGTTGGGTTAGACCCAGAACGAAAAGAAGGGCAAAATTGAAGCATGGAAGGATAGTTATACCTGTGTTGAATCGAGGGCGCGTTCCTGAGAAGCCCTGTGCTTCCAACCAAGACCAGTGCCGTGTCGTGAGAAGGCAGACAACCACAAATAGATACCAAGAAATGGAACTTGGAACAAAAACCTCAGAGAACCAGTAAGGCACACAGTAATCGCACAGTGAAAGCCATATAACAGTGAACAGAGAGATTGAGTTCAGACCACAGCCAAATACAACCAACAGGCGTTACAACCACAACTAGAAGCAAGCAAATTAACCAGAAAATCCACGCATACAAAAACTAGTGAAGTAGCAGCAACTTACCAAGAACCGAGCACGAAACCAGGCGAACAACTCCACAGTTAAACAAATTTGCCATCAAACGAACGAACAGGACAACCGGAGGTGGAACTAAGGTCTCAGACAGCATCCAGAGCCAGCAAAACCACGGCATATCCCATACAAGTTTTGTTGCAGAGCCGGAGAAACCAAAACATAACACACCCACCATTTCATTGCAGAGCTAACAAAACCCTCGACGGCAGCAGAACAATAGCCCAAGGAAGAATCGAGAGACTACATTAACGTTAGGGTTAAGGTGCATTCCAAGGCAGAGTACTGCCATTAACTCCAGCATTTACTACCCCAGCTACCACCAATACACAGAACCGCGGGCAAAGAAGTTTCGTCCGCCACGTAATCGATCCGGGTTGTCAAATAAAGCTTAAAGCGTTGCCAAGTGGGCTGGGTCCCATCAGAGTGGTATCAGAGCAGTTTGAGTTGAAGAGGTTTGGGAGAAATGGATATAGGTAGACGAGGACGAGGCCAAGGTGCTCGTAGAATGGCAGATGAGGCATTACGAGAAGAACTCAGAGTTCTTATTGCTCGACTGGAAGCAGTAGAGGCAGGCAGGAGAAGAGATCCAGAATTAGGTGATGTGAGCGAAGAAGAAGTGGAAGTGGCAGCAGATGGGCCTGAAGGTGACTCACCAGAAGTGAAGTTATTGAAGTCTGTATTATTGTCAAACAGCAGACCAAAACCAGAATTACCAACTTACGATGGCAGTTTATCTATCGACGTTGTGTTAGATTGGATTAGCGAGATGGACAAGTATTTTGAATGCGAGGAAGTTAGTGAAAACCGTAGGGTCAAGTTTGCAGCAACAAAGCTGAAAGGACACGCAACCTTGTGGTGGGACAGTGTCCAGAACGAGAGAAAGAGGTTGAACAAACCACCGATAAAAACTTGGACAAGGATGGTAGCTAAATTGAAGGGCAGATTTCTGCCAAGAGATTACCAAATCGCGTTACATAGACAAGTTCAGAATTTGAGACAGAGGGGACTGACCGTGAAAGAGTATACAGAGGAATTTTATCGAGTAAATTTGCGAGCTGGATACACAGAGGATACAGCAGAAAGGACAGCCAGATATGTAAATGGGCTGAGGATGGATATTTTGGATGAAATAAGCATTTTGTCTCCCAACAATACGGAGGAGGCATACCAGAGCGCGATCAAAGCAGAGGAGAAACTTAACCGAAGACAGAATGCCCGGAGAGGACGAGGGTCTACCAGAGGAAGAGGCCAGTCCTATGGCAGGGGCCGAACTGCCAGCAACAGCGAGGAAGCCAGCAGTTCAAGGACTTCGGGAATAGCAGAAAAGGGAGATGGAACGAGAGGTGGCAGATCGTTTCAGCGCGACAAAGGAAATGGCCGTGGAAGGGGAACTGGTTACCAGTGCTATGGATGCCACAAGTGGGGGCAGTGCTCGTTTAAGTGCCCAGAAACAGATTCAACTGGACAGCGAGGCGCGTATGTGGCGCAACCAGAGGAAGCAGCAACACCCCCTCAAGAGGCAGAAAATGCCCCAAAAACAGGAGAAGCTTTATTGCTGCATAAGGTGTTGTTGAAGCCAGTTGATGAGAGTGTTGAACAGACGCAGCGGAAAGCTCTGTTCAGGACAGTTTGTAAATCGCAGGGTAAGTGCTGTAAAATGATAATCGACAGCAGAAGTATGGACAATTTGGTGTCCACCGAGATGGTGGAGAAGTTGGGACTGAAGCGTTTGAAACACCCCAATCCGTATCGAGTTTCATGGCTACAAAAGGGGCACCAGTTACTGGTGGACGAGCAGAGTGAAGTTGAATTTCAGATAGGACGGTATAAGGATAAAATCATTTGCGACATTATGCCAATGGACGTATGTCATATCTTGTTGGGCAGACCTTGGCAATATGACAGAAAAGTGACACACGATGGAGTGTTGAACTGTTATAAGTTCGAAAAAGATGGGGTTAGGCATATCCTTGTGCCTATCAGGGAAGAGAAGGAGACAGCTGAAGTAAATGAAACTAAGGCATTGCTAATGAGCGGAAAACAGTTTTTAAAGCAGGTTGCGAACAGCGAGATAAATTATGTTGTAGTCAAGAAGACAAGGACATTTCTGTTGCATACATAAATCACAGATTTACCTATAGAAATACAGCAGATGTTGGAAGAATTTACGGATATAGTAGTGGACGACTTGCCAGATAAGTTACCTCCCAAGCGGAGTATTAGTCACCATATCGACTTCATACCTGGAGCTAGCTTACCAAATAAGGCAGCTTATCGAATGAGCCCCAAGGATAATGAAGAAATCAGAAAACAGGTGCAGGAGCTATTGGACAAGGGATTGAATCAGGGAGAGTCTGAGCCCATGTGCTGTACCAACAGTTCTCGCCCCCAAAAAGGGAGGAGAATGGCGGATGTGCACTAATTCCAGGGCCATCAATAAAATCACCATACGGTACAGATTCTCGTTACCGCGTATGGATGATATGATGCACTGTTTGAGTGGGGCAACTTACTTCTCTAAAATAGATTTAAAAAGCGGATATCACCAGATTCGGATACGTGAGGGAGACGAGTGGAAGACAACTTTTAAAACCAATGAAGGATTATATGAATGGCTGGTCATGCCGTTCGGGTTGAGCAATGCACCCAGCACATTCATGAGACTCATGAATGAGATGGTAAAGGAATATATTGGGAAGTTCGTAATTGTTTATTTGGACGACATTCTTATTTTTAGTAAGACACGAGAAGAACACTTCTGGCATGTGCGTAAAGTGTTGGAGAAGCTACAGCAGAACAAGTTATTGATAAATTTGAAGAAATGTACGTTTCTGCAGAGAGAGTTAATTTATCTGGGATTTGTGATAGCGGAGAACGAATTGAAGATGGATCCGGAAAAGGTAACAACAATAATAAATTGGCTGTCACCGAAGAATTTGTTTGAGGTACGTAGTTTCCATGGATTAGCAAGTTTCTACAGGAAGTTTATTAAAAATTTCAGCAGAATTTGTGCTCCTATGTTGGAGACCATCAAAAAGGCCAGCCAACCTTTTCGATGGACAGAAGCAGCAGAAAAAAGTTTTCAGCTATTGAAAAAGAAAATAACAGGAAGACCGATTCTCAGGCTACCAGATTTTCAAAAATTATTTCAGGTACGTTGTGATGCTAGTGGAACCATAATCGGGGCTGTACTCAGTCAGGAGGACAAACCTGTAGCATTTTTCAGTGAAAAACTGAATGAGAGTAGGCAGAAGTACTCCTCATATGACAAGGAATTTTACGCAGTGGTACAGGCTCTAAGACACCGGAGGCATTATTTGTTGGGGAACGAGTTCGTGCTGTTTTCAGATAATTCTGCATTACAATATGTAATGCAGCAACACAAACTTAATCATAAACATGCCAAATGGGTGGAGTACTTGCAGAGTTTTAATTTTTTGCTGAAACATATCAGCGGACAAGCAAATAAGGTGGCCGACGCATTGAGTAGAAAAGCTTTACTTTTACAGGAAAGCACTGTACATGTTTTGGGCTTTGAACATTTACGGGATCTTTATAAGACAGACACAGATTTCAGAGAAGCCTATGAGGCGTGCCAAAACCCTTTGATAAGGGGAAATAGTCCTTGGTTGGAATACAACATATAGGAGAAATTGCTTTTTAAGGGAGGACAATTGTGTATCCCCAGCTGTTCTATGAGGGAGAATATCATTCGTGAAAAACACAGTGGGGGATTGGCTGGACACTTCGGTATAGACAAGACCTTGGAGCAACTTAGTCACTTTTATTTTTGGCCAAGAATGCGACGAGACGTACAATGTTTTGTGGCTAAATGTAAGGTGTGTCAACTAGCGAAGGGACATAGCCAGAACACAGGGTTATATACGTCATTGCCTATTCCAGGCAGACCTTGGGATTCAGTGAGTTTAGATTTTGTTTTGGGACTGCCAAAAACACAGAAAGGTTATGATTCGGTGATGGTAGTGGTGGATCGTTTCTCAAAAATGACACATTTTGTACCTTGTTGGAAAACTAGTGACGCCACTCACGTGGCCCACTTGTTTTTTAATGAGAATTTCAGATTACACGGGTTACCAACAACCATCCTATCAGACAGAGACGTGAAGTTCATGGGACATTTTTGGCGTACCTTATGGAAAAAAATGAACACCCAATTAAGCTACAGTTCTGCTTATCACCCGCAAACCGACGGGCAGACAGAGGTTGTAAACAGAAGTCTGGGAAATCTGTTACGCAGCTTAGTCGGGAAGAATTCTCGAATGTGGGACCGAGTGCTAGCGCAAGCAGAGTTTGCTTACAACGATTCGCCGAATCGTAGCACGGGTCTCAGTCCCTTTCAGATCCTATATGGCATGCACCCTCGTGGAGTGCATGAACTTTGGGATCTTGGTTTACAGGAACGACGGAGTGCGGATGGAGAAGATTTTGCAAATGCAATGAGGGATTTACACGAACAGGTGAAGGCAAAATTACAGGACAACAGCTCGAAGTATAAGGAACATGTAGATTTAATAAGAAAAAAAGTTCATTTTGAGGTAGGGGATGAAGTTCTGGTACACCTGCGTAAGGAGCGTTTCCCTAAAGGTACGTACAATAAACTGAAGTACAAGAAGATAGGGCCTTGTAAGATCTTGCGAAAGTTTTCAGGGAATGCCTACGAAATACAACTACCACCTGGAGTAGGCATATCACCTATCTTCAATGTGGCAGATTTGTTTCCGTATACAGGCGATCTGTTGGAGGAAAAGAAGGATGAACCCGGACAATCCACGCGGAACACCCAGGAAGACGGAGAAAGTTGGAAAAGACAAATGCCTTATGTCCAACCCCCTGAGATCGAAGGCATCCTCGAAACTCAGGTAGTTAGCCGTACTCGGCAGAAAAATTATTTTCAGTACCTGGTCAAGTGGAAGAACCGTCCGATTGAGGACAGCTCATGGCTTGACACCAGGCAGATTGAACGAACAGGAACATCGGTAGAGAAGCTCATGAACCAGAGTCATGATCTCTTTTCACCCCGGGAGCCTGATGCAGGAGCATCCAACTCACCGTAATTGGGCAGAAATGCAACCAGGTTCAACAACTAGTGATCGATTGAACTGTCAAAGTTTTATGGGAATAATTTTTCTTTTTATTTTATTTTACAGAATCAGCAAAAGTTAGATAACTGTTTTATTTTCCAGTTTAGGATTGCTGTAGTTTCGATTGTTAATTAGAAAGTAGTCCATGTAATTAGGGAAAATAACAATCAACTGTTCCTACCAGTCTTGGAATACCAAATGAGTATAGTTATCGATAGAAGTAGAAGTTATGTAACCATATTCTGTAACAGTTAAACTAACTGCAAGCATCAACTGAAAATAGAGGGCTATAAAGCCAAAACACATGTAACAGAAGAGGGTTCAGTTCAGGAAAGAAAAGTTGAGTAAATTCAGAAGGAAAAGAAATAGAAAAGACCAAGCATTCAAAACCAGAGAAGTTATTGTCCATCTAAATTATCTGTATAAATATTTGTTGACATTCATTTTCGTTTTCATCATCTAACGAGCTACTGTATCATCATTATTTATTACATTGTCTACTGTGTAAACATTATTCACAGTCGAATATAAACCAAATAGATAGAATCTTAATGAATTCAAAGTCATCAAATTAACAGTCAACTACTTATTTTACGCACGCGGTGAAGCAACATTTCAAATTCATAATGTTCAGTTAACAACGACCGAGAAATACAACCAGTCGCGTTCACAAGCTTTCCAACGTTCGAACGCACAGAAGGAAAAAACGAAAACCAAAGCCGAATATGCAAAGGTAACAAAACAACCATACACTCTCTTTATATTAAAATTTCATTTCAATTGTCAAGAACAAAAATCTACAGCATTGTTGGTAGAGCCGAGGCACATTCCAGAGGACAGAGACCATTCCAGACATAACTAGAGCCGAATACGATTGAAGGACGAAAATCCATGCCAAATCGAAAAACCCTGAGTTAGGGTTTGTATCAGACAAACAACCAGAAGCCACACTGGACTCTCATACATTCTCATACAGAGTCGATAAAATTAAAACTACAGTCGAATAGCATATACAGTGACCAAATAACCAGACCAGGGGACGGGTCGTCCTCAGAAAACAACAATCACAGACAGATAACGAGTTTCATGCCTACCCAAAAGACGAGCAACTAACATAGCCAAGCGTAGGAGAATACGCCACCCAGGTCGCCCATAAGGACCTGCAAGGAGGCAAACACAAGTATTAGTGTATGGTACAGGAAAAACTCAGAGAAAAACAAAACCCTGTAAGAAATCAACCTGTCGAGACGAATTTCTTACCTGGAGGGCGCGACCAGACGCCATAGCTTGAACAGCGAACGAAACTGAGCAACTGTAGAGAAAAGGGACAAGTTGGGTTAGACCCAGAACGAAAAGAAGGGCAAATTGAAGCATGGAAGGATAGTTATACTTGTGTTGAATCGAGGGCGCGTTCCTGAGAAGCCCTGTGCTTCCAACCAAGACCAGTGTCGTGTCGTGAGAAGGCAGACAACCACAAATAGATACCAAGAAATGGAACTAGAACAAAAACCTCAGAGAACCAGTAAGGCACACAGTAATCGCACAGTGAAAGCCATATAACAGTGAACAGAGAGATTGAGTTCAGACCACAGCCGAATACAACCAACAGGCGTTACAACCACAGCTAGAAGCAAGCAAATTAACCAGAAAATCCACGCATTCAAGAACCAGTGAAGTAGCAGCGTAACTTACCAAGAACCGAGCACGAAACCAGGCGAACAACCTCAACAGTTAAACAAATTTGCCATCAAACGAACGAACAGGACAACCAGAGGTGGAACTAAGGTCTCAGACAGCATCCAGAGCCAACAAAACCACAGCATATCACATACAAGTTTTGTTGTAGAGCCGGAGAAACCACAGCATAACGCACCCACCATTTCATTGCAGAGCTAACAAAACCCTCGATGGCAGCAGAACAATAGCCCAAGGAAGAATCGAGAGACTACATTAACGTTAGGGTTAAGGTGCATTTCGAGGCAGAGTACTGCCATTAACTCCAGCATTTACTACCCCAGCTACCACCAATACACAGAACCGCGGGCAAAGAAATTTCGTCTGCCACGTAATCGATTCGGGTTGTCAAATAAAGCTTAAAGCGTTGCCAAGTGGGCTGGGTCCCATCATTCAAATTAACAAACATAATACAATTTCAACTTAGAATACAAATATTATGAAAACTACCTATACACACATGCATATGTAAATTTAGTTTAAAAAATAAACACAACATACAATTTCAAATCAACATACAAATCCAATTTATCAAACAAACACACATTGCCAAAACAACTTGCATACAAATTTTCAAAGTACACCTGCAAATATAAAGCAGACATCATTTCAAATAATTTGAACTACTCAACACAACATACAATTTCAGAGCAACATACAAATTCAATTTATCAAACAAACAAACATTGCAAAAACTACTTACATACAAATTTTCAAATCACACATAAATATAAAACAAACATCATTTCAAAGAATTTCAACTTAGAATACAAACATTATGAAAACCACCTATACACAAGATGCATATGCAAATTCAATTAAATAAACAAACACATCATACAATTTCAAATAAACATACAAATTCAATTTACCAAAACAATTTATAAACAAATTTTGAAAGTACACCTACAAACATGAAGTAAAAATCATTTCAAAGAATTGCAGCTACTCAACACAACATACAATTTCAATTTAACAAGCATAATACACTTTCAACTTAAATACAAACATTATGAAGGATTCAATTAAATAAATAAACACATCATACAATTTCAAATTAGAATACAAATTCAATCTATCAAACAAACAAACATTTCCAAACAATCATACATACAATTTTAAATAAGAAAAATTTAAATTAACAAGCATAATACAATTTCAACTTAGAATGCAAATATTATGAAAACCACCTATACACACATGCATATGCAAATTCAGTTAAATAAATAAACACAACATACAATTTCAGATCAACATACAAATCCAATTTATCAAACAAACAGACATTGCCAAAACAACTTGCATACAAATTTTCAAAGTACACCTACAAATATAAAGCAGACATCATTTCAAATAATTTGAACTACTCAACACAACATACAATTTCGGATCAACATACAAATTCAATATATCAAACAAGCAAACATTGCAAAAACTCCTTACATACAAATTTTCAAATCACACATAAATATAAAACAAACATCATTTCAAAGAATTTCAACTTAGAATACAAATATTATGAAAACCACCTATACACAAGATGCATATGCAAATTCAATTAAATAAACAAACGCATCATACAGTTTTAGATAAACATAAAAATTCAATTTACCAAAACAATTTATATACAAATTTTCAAAGTACATCTACAAACATGAAGTATAAATCATTTCAAAGAATTGCAGCTACTCAACACAACATACAATTTCAATTTAGCAAACATAATACACTTTCAACTTAAATACAAACACAACATACAATTTCAATTTAACAAACATAATACACTTTCAACTTAAATTCAAACATTATGAAGAATTCAATTAAATAAATAAACACATCATACAATTTCAAATTAGAATACAAATTCAATCTATCAAACAAACAAGCATTTCCAAACAATCACACATACATTTTTAAATAATAAGAAAAATTCAAATTAACAAACACAATACAATTTCAACTTAGAATACAAATATTATGAAAACCACCTATACACACCTACATATGCAAATTCAGTTAAATAAATAAACACAACATACAATTTCAAATCAACATATAAATCCAATTTATCAAACAAAGACACATTGCCAAAACAACTTACATACAAATTTTGAAAGTGCACTTACAAATATAAAGCAAACATCATTTCAAATAATCTGAACTACTCCACACAATATACAATTTCAAATCAATATACAAATCCAATTTATCAAACAAACACACATTTCCAAAACACCTTACATACAAATTTTCAAAACACACCTACAAATATAAAGCAAACATCATTTCAAATGATTTGCACTACTCAACACAACATACAATTTCAAATAAGAAAATTCAAATTAACAAACATAATACAATTTCAGATCAACATACAAATTCAATTTATCAAACAAACAAACATTGCAAGGACAACTTACATACAAATTTCAACTTGGAATACAAACATTATGAAAACCACGTATACACACATACATATGAAAATTCAGTTAAATAAATAAACACATCATACAATTTCGGAACAACGATCAAACAAGCGAACATTGCGAAAACAACTTATATACAATTTTTCAAAACACATATACAAATATAAAGCAAACAGCATTTCAAATAATTCAACTACTCAAGACAACCTACAATTTCAAATAAGAAAAAATCAAATTAACAAACATAATACAATTTTAACTTGGAATACAAACAATATGAAAACCCCCTATATACACACATACATAAGAAAATTCAATTAGCTAACTAAACACATCATTTTAACTTGGAATACAGACATTATGAAAACAACCTATATACACACATACATACGCAAATTCAATTAGCTATATAAACACATCATACAATTCAGGATCAACATACAAATTCATTTTATCAAACAAACAAACATTGCAAAAACAACTTACCTACAAATTTTCAAAGCACACATACAAATATAAAGCAAAAATCATTTCAAATAATTTCAGTTACTCAACACAACCTACAATTTCAAATAAGAAAAACTCAATTAACAAACATAAATACAATTTCAACTTAGAATACAAACATTATGAAAACCACCTATACACATACATATGCACATTCAATTAGCTAAATAAAGACATCATACAATTTCATATCAACATACAAATTTCCCTAAGAAGAGAGAGTTGGAGAATACGTTAATAAAAAATAAACAATGTAGTTATACCAAATATTCGAAGCAAAACAATGAACAAATTACAGAAAATGAAATATTTTTACGTTAAACCAAAAACCCTTGCAGAGAGGCTCTCCCTGAAATGAAATGAGATGATCCAAATAGAGGCTTGCCTGAGGCCTCTTCCTCCTCTGTCACATAGACCCACATGACTCAGACTCAAACTCTAGACCACACACAGACATGACATGACTCAGACTCAAACTTAGACTCAGACTCAGACTCAGACTTAGACTCCCAATCCCCACAGACAGACAGAGCGAGCAGGCGATGGACAGTGGAGGAAGAGAATGCTAAATTTGGGAGGGTAGATGTATATATACCCACTTGTAGAAATTCTGCCACACTGTATTTTCCTACAGCCTCCAGATCCGAGCAATACAAACACTGACATGCCTTTCCCTGCTCGGACAGTTCTGATTCTTGTCTTAGCAGAGTAGCTGAACTCGCTAAAGAAAAGTTTGCTACTAAAAGAAGAAGTATTCGATTTAAAAGCTTCCATTCATTCATCCATCAAAATTTGTTGGGAGCCGCAGAATGCTTTGTCACCTCTGCAAAATCAGCAAACTCGGAATGAGACTAACTCTTGAAGCGTGGGTTCTCAGAAATCTCCAACCCAAATTTTACATATGACCACACAAAAAATCCGAGGGGCTATTGAAACCACACATTAACTAAGTGAGTTCTCTCACTCTCCAGAATCTAGATTAATTGAACAGGGTTTTTGGATGTGCAAAAATGAAAAAGAATCCCATGGCCTAACTGCCGTTTGTAGAGATAGAAAGCACTGAGAAAATTGGTAACAAGAAACACTGCAACATTTGAATTTCTCCCAGGTGGCGATGCAACATCCCGCATTTGGCTTTGAGTTGTTTTTGAACAGGGTATTGCACAGTTTCACGTTCCATACCGGAATGGGTATAGATGTGTTTTGTGCTCAATTTTGGATCGTGGGATGTAACACAAGTATAGCTCTCTGAATGCTCCATTCCACTCTGATAGCTGAGCATTGCAACTACAAAAGGAGAACCAATCAGTATTGTTTCACTTTGCTTCCTAATTAAGAGAACCCAATTGGGGATCTAACCTGTTTTCCTCGTGCCAATGAGTGATCCAACTCTGTAATCTTGTTGAATTTTTAGTCAGTGCTACAAACTCTTTCTCCACTGCTAATACAGCAGCAGCCCATCTCTGAGAATTCCTAATCAATGGCACACAGGAACCCTTCCTAGAAGGGGAGGCCAATGAGTTGCACAGTTTCACGTGCCATACCAGAATGGGTATAGATGTGTTTTGTGCTCAATTTTGGACCGTGGGATTTAACACAAGTATAGCTCTCTCAATGCTCCATTCCACTCTGATAGCTCGGCATTGTAACTACAAAAGGAGAACCAATCAGTATTGTTTCATTTTGCTTCCTAATTAAAATAACCCGATTGGGGATCTAACCTGTTTTCCTCATGCCAATGAGTGATCCAACTTTGTAATCTTGTTGAATTTTCGGTCAGTGCTACAAACTCTTTCTCCACTGCTAATACAACAAGAGCCCATCTATGAGAATTTCTAATCAATGGCACACAGGAACCCTTCCTAGAAGGGGAGGCCAGTGAGTTGTTGATCCTTTACGCAATGGTACACTCACATACCACAAACCATAAGAATCTTGCTGAATCTTGAAATGCCCAAATGTAGTCACTGTGCTATAAGCGACACCCAGAGTCCCAAGTATACATCCGCAAATACCTAAAATCATTCATGCTACAGAGGAGGCAGAAAATGCTAAATTTGGGAGGCTAGATGTATATATACCCACTTCCTTTCAACGGATAGAAATTTTGTTACACATACCATTGAAGCATACAAAGTCGAATGTTTTTTTAACAATTAATCAAAGGCTAGATAATTCGCTACCATTCATCAGATGCAAAGGGTTTATGTCGGCACTATGGAAAACACATTGGATCCTGCTATCTTGAATCCCAATGGTTCACTAGCTCAACTGGTTATGTCAGATCTATGGGAAAATCATTGGAGCCTGCTTTTTTCGGATTACAGTTCACCATTTCAGCAGTAAGAAGCATTTTCATCTTGCGTTTTTGTGTTTTCTTGAAATTGGTGTAGAATTATCTTTTTGTTTTTTGTTTTTTTTGTGCTACTTCTTTCTTTTTTTTATCTAGCTTTTTCATATTTCAAATCCTAGTACTAGGTAGTGTAGATTCATCAAATAAGTAAATTTTTATTTTATTTTATTGGTTAAAGTATGGAAATTTTATTTTTTTCTAAATTTGCAAAATAATTTTATTAATAATTGATCTAATAAATTAATAGAATGATAAATATTTTACTGGTTTCCAACATTATTTTTTTATATATTTATTGTTTTCTTTTAGTGTAAAAGTATATGTAAATTGTTAACTAATAAGATAGCAAAGATTGCAATGAAAGGTGAATCCTTGAACTTTACATAAAATACTTTTGTGTAGATAGACAATTGAGGTTATACGAGTCAAGGCACACATGTATGTATCCCTATGAATCTTATCAACTCCAAGTTAACTTTCTTCATCATTATCTCATGTGATTTTTTTATGAATCCTTGAACTTTACATAAAATACTTTTGTGTAATTAGACAATTGAGGTTATAGGAGTCAAGGCACACATGTATTTATCCCTATGAATCTTATCAACTCCAAGTTAACTTTCTTCATCATTATCTCATGTGATTTTTGTATATATATATATATTGTTGAAGTTAGGTATAAACCATTTTTGTTGTTGTTACAGTAACATAAGTTCACTTCAAAGTCTTGAGATTGCTACTACCTCGTCTAACTAGAGCACCTTGTAAATATAAATTGATACAAACAGGCTGGATGCGCCAGACCTTGACATACATCAACATGAGAAGATTATTCGGTGTTGCAAGCAAAAAAACCAGTGAGTCACAATAACTATTGGGCATAATCTCAAGCATCCATGCTCGCTAGTCACTACTCTCATCCTCCAATCTGATAGAATTCTCCTACTGAGTCCATCTGTACCTCCCTATACGACCTGCAACATTCAAATGACGTTGAACCTTATGCAGTCTTCATGCCATGATCAATGAAGTGACATGAGCACATGCAATGTGCCAAGTATTGTGGGAGCCATAACCCCCTTTCGTGTGAGCTGACATCATATCAAGGTGAGGGGGAAGGGGTGCGGGTATGCCTGCTCTTGGGCACCCTTTGTAAGAGATATATAAATGATATATTTTGTTTCCATCTCTAAAGGTTATTTTCTTCCAACCTACCCATAGGAATTTTCCCATTTACCGAGATGGTCATAAATGTCCAAGTACACATCCTCTTGCTCTAAAGTATTGGTTTTCTATTGAGGTATTGTATGATTTGCATTTATGTGTCTTCTAAAATTAGCTCTGAAATTTGAATACTCACTCTTTCCTCACAGTGAATTTTGGCATAAAATTATAGTACCTAGTTGTTTATTTCTATCTATTAATGTCCTTTGAAACCTATTTAGTCATGTTGCCTTTCTCATAATCAAAATCTAAAGTAGTTCTTGATCTTTACATTCTTCTTCTTCAACATGTATATTGCAACATACCCACCAAGCTGCGACTGGCATAGGGGCAATGTGCTCATCAACACCACATTGCTCCTAACTATGAACCTCACCTTGTGGTTCAAAATGTTGAGAATAATAGTGGTTTAGCTCACATTTTCTCACTTTTAATATATTTTTCTAGGTATAAGAAAATGGACAATGCATATAGCAATCATCATCATATACTTCAACAAAAATATATGAAGCAAAGCTATCATCAATGCACCATTAAATCCACTCATTCATTATTATCATGCATTTGAAAATCTTCAATAAAAAATAGTTGCTAATTGTATTTAATGTCTATTCTCGTTGTTCTAGTTATTACCATTTAGAAAGTAATATAAAACTTTCTAACAGTTTGCGGCATCAAGTCTTTTGTTTTTGTAAATGTAATTAATTAATTGGGGAAAACCATGCTATGGAAGAGTGGTAATTTTATTTTCAATTTTATATACTTGAAACTACTTTGTTGGGGTTGTTTTGCCTCATTTTTTTTGAAGAAATCACACATTTCTCCTCATTTTGAGGATGATACTTAGGGTAAACTAAATTCGTCAAGGCCCAAGGGTTCATCCCACCTTCGACGATCACACTAACAAAGGTGGTGGAATTGTTGGTGCCTTTCCATTATCACATATTTACATCATAATTGTTTGAAACATATTCCACCCTACCTTAATTGGTGTGCTTGTTGGTACCTTTCCATCATCACCTATATACATCTTGCTCATGAAGGACACACATGTCACAATTTAGAACTCTGGTGGGGAGGACAACATTTCTTCCTTCCAAACACTCTCACTAGATCCAATTGATTCATTTTTCCTATTATGTCAATGCTTAAAGTTATTTTCCTTTTAATGGTGTGTGATTGTTGGTTTTGTTCTAAACATTTCTTGAGCTTAAACATATTATTATCTTCAATTAACAAGGAAACATCATTGTATATTTTCCCCGTGAGCTCACTTTATGCTACTAAAACTCAATATTGCTCACTCTTGGATGGTTGCCTCTAAATCAAACACTATAGTTGTTTTGAGTTTTACAACTTCTATCTATGATGGATATTACGTAGGGACCTTAGTTAATCGTCTAGGTTGTTTTCCATACATCTTAGAGTTTGTCTCACGCAAATTGACAAGGTAATAAATAATGGTATGTGGACTTTGAGAAATAGGTGTTAACTAGTTAAGGCCCTTTTGACATCTAGTTCTCTATCCCCCCATTGCTAAAACTTGATTATGGTACTAGTTGAACAACTAAATAAGGGGGAATTAACAATATTGAATTTTAATAAGGTTTTTACTCATACTAACAAGTCATTTAAGAATGATTTCAATGGCCATTGGTTTTCCTCCATTAAACTTTATCCTTATTTGAGTCTGAACTCACCTAGATTTGGTTTTCTACTCACTAACTAAAGGCATTGTGAAATCCAACTTTTTCTACAATTCCATTTCTTAAGTAAGTTAACATTACCATTATGAATTAGCACACGGTACTTTGTTGCTTGAGGTCTAATAAGAAAAGAAAATTAGAAGTTTTTTTTTTTTTGGTTATGGGTATGATAAATGAGATTCTTTGACCTTTGTTTAGAAAAATACAGGTTGCTTATGTAAATGGAATACTTTTACCTGTAAATTGTTTAGTGTCTTTCATATTGGATATGACCGCAACAACAACTTTAAAAATATAGCGCTGAGTTACTAGAAATCCAGAATACTATTTTTGAAACTTGAAGAAACAAGGTATACTATTTCAACATCTCTAAAAAAAATCTAAACATAGAGAAAAATTAGCAAAAATGGAAATATAAGTAAATATTAGAAGATTAGAACAACTCAAAACATGAGCACACAACCAAAAATGTTGTATTGAATTTTCAGTTATTAGAGATTTTAATGAAGATGTGAGTATATCAAGATAAGTACATCAAGATATTAAGGGTCTGGATGATGATGATGGAGATCATCATCTGTTTAATACCACACATTATGCTGACATTAAGTTTGATTTTGAGGATACCAAGAACTGCCACAACTTGAGTATGAGTCACGATTTACCATTATTTCATCCATATAAGTATCTTTAAGATATACATTTTTTTTTACTCTGGAAGCTTTCTTGCGTAGCTATCTTTATTTTGATACGTATGGAAAAATTTCCAATGGAACTAGACTAGATATTCTATCTTCATGGAGTTGAAACGATCATGCTTTCCTAGTTTGACAACCCTCTATTTTTTCTTACATGCCAATGAAATTGGTATCCATCTTAAAACATAAGACTTAGTAACCTTAAAAAGATGAAGTAAAATCCATAAAATTTGGAATGTGTTTCAACCATTTTGTATTTTCTTTATTTATTCTAAAATTGTATCCATCTTAAAACATAAGACTTAATCAAACATTGAATCAGATAAAAAAATTAAAACTAATTAAACATCAAATAAGCGATGTTTAATGAACTTATGCACATGCAATGACGGAGGGTTCGATAGCAACAACAATGATGGATTTCTAATCCAATAAATAATTCAATTGATTGGATAAATAGGTGCATGTAATAAGCAAAGCATATGTGGATAACTAAGGAGGCATAGAAAAATGGTTGAGTTGAATAAATATCTGGGTTAATATATTAATGAAGTCGAAATCTAGATGTGTTAAACTAATAAATTAATGGGTTAACCATGACAGACACATCAAGACTAAACAAAACTAATGTGAGAGCCAAAGCTATCCATACCCTCCACATACTATGGACAATAGTTTGGACCGTCCTAGATAAGTGTAGAAGTTACCATTAGCTCTAGTTTATTGTTTTCCCTCCTCCCTAATCCTAATAAGAATGTTATTTTCTCATTTTTTATCAGAGGGAGGGCTTGATCAATGTCACTCTACCATAGGTTATCTCTTGACAATTCATTAAGAAATACCATGCTTTTTCCGAGGGCCCTAATTAGGGAAACTAGAATGCAGGGACCTTCATTTTCTTCCTTATTGTTTCGTCTGGAAATTAAACCTTTAATTGATTGGTATGGGAAAAGGTTTTCTTTTTGATCCATTGAATTTTTGGCTAGCCAAATTGCCCATATGATGTGAAGGAGGAGTCTTTGAGCTCTATCGTTACTTTTTTTTCTTATTCAAGCAATTTTTTGAATGCTACACCTCCAACCCCTAACCATCCCAAATAGCCTCATAGACCATTAACCTAGTTGCATAACTCTATATTTCCCCAAGTATGAGAAATTCATGAATGGACGAGGGATTATTTCTACACCCTCCACATACCTTGGACAATAGTTGGGACCCTACTAGACTTTGCACTACAATGCATACCAAGTTAGTATTTTGTTATTGAGTGCTAACCATGAAAAGGGTATCACCTTTGGTGGTGCCTAGAACCTCCAAATTGAAACCTACCAAGGATTATGATGGTTTTCCATAATGGAGTACTATGAGTGATAGCCAAAATTCACTAAGTATGCACCCCATATGAGATCAAAGTGTATCCTACTCCTCCACCAGCCTAATCCCAACATTGATTAATTGGATCGTAAAAATATGCCATTAAATAGCCACCCCCCCCCTCAAAGATCTTGAGATTTGTTGAATAAATGAGGTCTATCCATTGATAAGTGGGTTAATGATAAAACCAAATTTGCTAAGATATGGTAGTCTTGAAAAAACAACAAATATTTAAACTCTCTTGGCATATCGAAGTCCTGCTCCTTCCCAAGTCCTTGATCCCTACCTGAATGAACGATTGTGAAATCCCCACACACTAAAATATGCATATTCTAATCACAACAAAATACTCTAGCAAGGATTTCTAAAATGAAGAGATCCATTTGTGTAATTTATTATCCATTCTAATTCATCACTCCATATGCATTAAATTTATTATCTTGGTCAATATTTCTTACTAGAAACCTCTCTTTATGATGAGTTTGAATCCCCCATTTTGTGTGATTTGTTAGGCATTTTAACCCACTTATATAGATGAATTTTATTTTATGGATTTATTTAAAATAGTATAGCCAAATACCTCCCTTGAATAGGAGTTTCCAATGCCCCTTTTTGTGATTTGTTACATTCTCTTATCCATTCTCGAGTTTATGCATTTCTTGATCAATATTTTTTGTCAGATATATTTCTTAATAATGAGTTTCAATTCCTCCTTTCCAACCAAGGCCTTTTAGGAAAGTGATATGTGATTTATACCCCAACAATGTTGTTCCGTGCACTATTTCTGATAGGCCCTCCCAATTAACCAATGGAATTCCCCTTCACACCTTGTTTCCTTTCCAATGATAAGAGAATCATTCCTTCCTAATTCTATTTATACTCTAATTGGGCATGCATGCTAGTGAGAGATAGAATACATGGATGGAGAATAGGATGCTTTTCATGATTTCCACCCTGTTATCCCAAGATCCATTTATGTACATAACAGTTGACCGTCTTAATGTTGTCTATGAACCACAAGTTACAACTAAAACTTGAATCTATATCTTTGAGGGCTTCTACTGGTAATCGAAATAACCATGTTCTTCCTCAAAAGGAGCCAAGGAAAAGGGGAGAAACTTTGAAATCATGTCCTTGTGGTGTCTTGATACCATTCAATACCAAACAAATGACTTATCTCAATTCACATCCATTTTAATGGCTCTAGAGATACAATATCACTAATTACAAACTTTGGCTTCTCTAGTGGCTGCATTACTGAATAGTATAAGGATCACAAAATAGCCATGATAATTCTCATGTTTGTGGATATCTATGGGGATGATCTCGAGTCTGTGATGTCGGAAATTTCTCCCCAATAGACATTTTTAGTTGTCGATGTTTCGAGTCTAAACCAAGACCCATCGTCAGGACAAAGGTCACAACTAAAAATGTCTACTGTGGAGAAATTTCCGACATCACAGACTCAATTCTCATGTCCTATGGCATTTGATGATTTAGCTTATGATCTTTGGTTCAATTATGTGGTTGTAGATGTCGTATCATGCACATGAACTTCTAAAAATCTAATTGTAGGTAACCATGGAGAAACCCTACAAACTACTAGAAAAGATACAATTTGTCATTTGATTTGGTGATAGTATGTGTTTGTTCGCAAAGCCATTGCATCTTCCTTTTGGTGTAGATGACATAGTTTTTTTCCCTAAGTGGTTCAACTAAACATTATTTGAAAGAGTTACTTCTGTGAATCATCTAGGTGGTACCTACTAGGGTCACTTCTTTGAATTGATCATGCATGTCTTATTAGTCATGCATCCTTTAGTTGCCCCCCACACAACTACAAAAAGTTTACTCATTTTGTTACCACTTGGAATCTTTCTTGACATTGCTTCAATTATAGATAGGCATTTCAACACTTAAAAATTGTGATTTTTATCCAAGCATACCTTTGGCCTCTAAGATATCAATATAGGTAATTCAACTCTAGGTTGTGCAAATTTCAGGTGCAGAGTTTGTTGAACCAATTTTTGTTGATTTCCCTCAAGTTCTCATAGATAACACTTTTAGTCACATAGCTATATTATTAGCACACTGGTGGTTTTGATCATTTATGGAGATTGATGCACACCCACATTTTTCTCTTAACAAGAAAAAATTAGGTTTACATCCAAGAAATTACATGTTACAAAAGTAAACATCTTATCGATTTAGCCAAAGGATTAAGAACGTACCATTCAAGGTTGGTATTGAACCAAGATAATATCATTACATGATCTCTACAACAATCAGTCCTCTCATGTAACAACTCGTTTTTAGAGATAAATTTATTTCAATAACATATAATATCTTCTCAAAAGGACATGCATAATCATCTAAGCTATGATAGCCTTGTACTAACTCTATCAACACACAACATTTTACTGATTGTCAACATCATGCTAAAAAAACTTCTACTTGTTAAATTGACTTAACTTTCATGTACGATAAGCATCTATCACACTATCAATACATAACATTGTAATCACTATGATGAATTGAAAATTTTATGCCACAGTAAAATTCATTGCATTAAGTAATTTATTTTGTTCTAGGGCCAATACAACTCCCAAATTGCCATGATGAGCTTTGAATGTGGAAAATGTGGTTTTGGAATAATGACTTGGAACATTGACCCAAGGATGTCTCTTTAAAACATTATGTTGTTTTCAGATCATAGGCTAGAAAGATGAGGTCATATAGGTGATCCATTAATATTATATGGTATGCCTTTTTAAGAAGGACAAGCACAACAATCCTCTTTCCTTTGATATTATTAGTTGTGCACCACATGTTGACATCATGCTACAATAATTGCAATGATTGTGTTGGATAAATCCAATTAAATTTCACCCTAGATGAGCGTCCCAGATTGGACTAAAATGGCCTACATCCAAAAGATAGAAAAACATGGAAATCCTCTTTCTTTTCATATTTTCAACTACACACCACACTTTTCCATTATGCTACACTTACTACAATTATTATGTTGTTTGATAACGAATCCAATTAAATTCAACCCTATAGATGATCAAATAAACTAGCCAAAGATGGTAAAATAAATTAATCCAAGCTCACAAATAACAACTTTACGGGTTAATAGTCATAGGTGTTCATGGTCACATTTACATCATTAAAGTTCCCCTAGGTAGTCCCCCAAACAGGAGCCCCAACTATCCCAATACATATAGCTTACTTTGGATAATTTCTTGATTAAACCCGGTAACACAAAATCCACCATTTATTTCAAAGTTATGTATTATATGAACATAAAAGAAATGAATGTGGAAGCCCTCTCTGGTACATGGCCATGAAGGTTATCTCTTGGAACATTAGGTGATGACAAAATTTGCAAGAAAAACAAAGTTAGAAGGATTATAAATTCATTAGGTTCGATCCCTTAGGTTTAGCTCAATAGGTTATTTTTATTATTGTTAGGACAATGTTTATCCACCAGACTCTGCAAGTCCCTAGTTCAATTTCCACTAGTTTAGATGTACTAAGTCTACATTTCCTACTTTACACTAGGTGTCATCCTTAAAATGTGGAAAATTTCTCAAGCGTTTTGTGGATTTATAAGTGGAATGTGACTAATTTAGCATTAAAATCAAGTTCAATTACTAGATTTAGATATGGACCTACCAAATATATTTTAAAAAATAGTATCCATATACATACTAACAAAATACATGCATATATAGACAGTCAAGAAAAAACTAATAACTAGACACATTGAAAATTTAGATTTCAATCTTGAAACCATTCATAACTTTGAACATATACCCTAAAAAAGTTTCCAATTGGTATGGGAATCAATACATGATATGTAAACACTAACATGTTGTAAACACAAATATGGTGTGTGTGTGTGTGTGTGTGTGAATTAGGTTTATCATGGGTGGTTGGGATTAACGATTGTTATACTCTCCACCAAGGTTCAATTCTGACAATTGACATGATGATCTCTATTTTAATGGCTTCAAGCCCTTTTGTTTAGTATCAAAGGATCAAAGCATGTACATTCCTCATATGGAATATAAATATATTTATCATGGAAACAAATAATTACACATATCATAAACTCAAAAAAGAAAATAACTATTGAAACTTAAATTAACGTGTTTTAGACTGGGGAATGCGTTAACTTATAGGAAAAAGTTAAAGTTTTAGCATCATGATACTTTAGCTTTTACGATTCTTGATTTTTTATTTCTTTTATTGAAAACCATTTCTTGGAGCATCCATGGGTGATATATTTCTGGCAGGCTAGGAACACATCCCAAATGGATCCCTGATGTTTCTAAGGAAGAAACATACCCATTTCAAATCCATGGAAATGTGGATCCTAGATCTAACCCAAGTGGATATAGTAATTTAGAAATAAAGGTTGTTGGGTGGTTAAACCACCAAAAGCACTTAGGGGTGTTATAAATAATGCAATCACACATGATGTAAAGATGAGAGAGTGGTAAATGTATGTGTTGTAGACTATTTCAAGCTCCTGCAAATGTATTTGTTACAAAATTTGAAAATTATTGTTCTCTTCAATATGATTATGTGAATTATAATATATCTTCACCTTACAAAATTATTCATGGAATTTCAACAAAAAGAGTTATGGAGCCTAACAGATCAATTACAATAGTGGATAAGAATTGGAAGACCAAAAGAGATTGAGGTCTAAGTTGGAGCCAATATTGAGAGAGAGTGGGAATGGTAGTGTCATTTCTTGAAAAACCTTAACATTTGAGTGTCCCAAGAATATATATATATTGAGCACCAACCATCTAGCAATGATAAACAAAGATACAAATTTTTAAGCCATATAATAGGAAGTAAACTTGTGGAATTAAATATCTTATCCACCAATTGTGTACAAGACCAAATAGTTATGTCTACAAAATAGGCCATCTCACCCTCAATAGGTTCCTAAGGCAAGGAAATAACTACCTCGTCTAGTCTTTGTAATCTTAAGTAGTTGTAACCTAGAGTGAGTACTATGAAAGTGATTGAACCTTATATACCTAGTGACAAATTTGATGTGTTTCTTCCCTATCTCATATAAGTCTTTTATCAATCCACAATATTTATTCTTGAATATATCATGCATAAAAAAGTTCAATGTGTCGAGGAAGTGCCTAGGGAGTGCCCGAGGAGCATCCAGGAAGTGCTTAGGGAGTTTCCAAGAAGCAACTAAAACACACACTCCTTGGTATGAGAGTGTTCTAGGGAGAACCACACTCACCACCATGTAATGGAGCATGACCCTAGGAGCACTCCTTGGATGCTTCCACTTGGAGCATGGTTCCGAGATGGGAATGACCCTTGGGAGGGCACTCCTAATAAAGGGAAAAATTATAGATGGTGATAGTTTAACAAGTCCTAGTAAATATTAAGTTCAATTTCATGGCATTTCTACAAATTTTGGGTCTCCCTTTACATTATAAATTCCTACGTAGGTTATTGATGTTAAATCCCTTGCTTCTAAAAGACATGGTTCAAAGACAGCAAATTCATTTAGAAAAGGAAAACAAATGGACATAATGATCTACTCTTAAAATAATACTTATTATTGTGGTTGCATATAAGACATGGAAACCGATTATCTTTAAGGATTCTACTAAAAAAATGAGAGGTAGCAAATGTTTTTGTTTTGTTCATCATGTATAGGATGATGAACTAGTAAAGCAATGACAAAATGTAATTTTATAGTGCTCAATGATTTTATGATTTTATAGATTATGGTATCTTCCTTCTTATAAAGGAGGATTTGTTGTCATATATTGATAAGGATAAGAGATTAGGTCATAGTTTCACCTACATATTGTACTCAGTTTGTCACAAATAAGTATGTTTGGGAAAAGAACATGTTAGAGGCAATGGATGGTAGTAATTCACATTTATTAGTGGAGAACATTCACTAAAAAATCTCTTTCAGTAATGAAACTAAATACAATCTAGAGGATGAGATAAAGGGTTAAGAGATTGATTTTAGAATGTTTACTTCTTTGGCAAGTGTAAACAAAGGCTTATATTTCAGGAATGGTCATTATGATAACTTTATTTTGTATTAGTAAAATAATTGTAAGAACATCTAAGATTTATGGGTATCAATTCAATACATCTAAACCTTCTAAAAGAATTATTAGGGTACCATTTATATTTTTACTTTCTTGCGTTGATAATGTGTACACATATTTGTATCTCCTTCCTTTAAACTTACATATAATATTTAATAATATCTACCTTAGATATCATTTTTGGGATTCAGCTGCGTCAAGTAAGTCATTCATCTACCTTATTGTGTAGGGTAAATTACTATTTAGCCCCCATCCAATTTTATATTTGTTTAAGCTAGTGAAAGATAAAGCAACAACGAAATGTAATTTTAGAGTGCTCAATACTTTATGATTTTATAGATAGTGGTATTTTATTTCTTACAAAGGATGATTTGTTGATAGATATTGATAAGGCTTGGATATTAAGTCATACTCAATTCATCATAGATAAGTTTTTCTAGGCAAGGAACATGCTAGAGGCAATGATTGCTAGTAATCCCATTTTCATATACTTACAAGTGGAAAACACTAGCCAACCAAGGTCTTTCATAAAATGAAAATACATAGATTTTACGAGACAAAGGAGAAAGATGTTGGTTTCAACATATTTGATTCTTTGAGTTATGCAAACAAAATCCTTTCTTGTAGGTATGGTAGTCATGAGAACTTATTTCATATTCAGAAAAGTAATTGTACAAGCATCAAATGGATGGATAACAATTGAATACTTCTAAACCTTTTGAAAATAATTTTTAGTGTACTATTTATCTTCAACACATAGTATTTAATGTGATCTACCTTATTGTGCAAGAAAAAAGAGCATTTACTAACCACCCCCTCCCAACCATGGCCTCCTCATAATACAAAGCATGAGAATAATTCAGTTATATCTTTGGTTAAGGTAGTGAAAGACAAAGTAATTATTATTCTATGCTCAACTATCCCTTGACTTATACCTCAATATTTGGGAAAATAAATATATGAAACATTTCTTCTTCCATTGTCCACTTTATTACTATGTATGTTTAATTAAGTCTCTTAGAGCCCTCTTAAAAGTGAAGATAAATCATCATTACTGTTGAGAAATGATAGTTAGACATAGATGATATTAGAATTTGGGTAGATGGAGATTACTAGTCATGTGTGAGTAGGGCTTGCAAATGGAGGTTAATCGGTGTTGAACTTGGGGTTTCATACGTGTCTCCTCACAATCAAGATAGGGAACACAATTTTTTGGCAAGATGGTTTTTCGCCTAACATTGTTGAATACCCTAGTCATGCGGGTATCTTTTATTATTATTATGAATTTAGAATGAATAGGCTCTTGATTCCCAATTGTTTGGGAGTTTGAGGGGTGGTATGAGTGAACCAAAAGGAGGTTTTCCATAATCACATTTCTCCTATGATATTGTTTTGGGTGGTTTTAAGTCTCATATAAGTGGCTCTTCCTCAGTTTCTATGTTTTCCCCCCTCTACTAGTAGTTAGTAGTGATTCTAAGTTAGTGGGGTCTGCTGATATTTCAAGTGCAATAGATACAAACAATAATGTGTGAAAATTAATAATTACTTATAATGATGTAGATATTCTTTTAGAACTTCCAGTTTTAGTGTTTGAATATTTATGTGGTGAGAATATTGCGTCGGGAGTTTTACCACTTCTTGTGATTTCTTACGAATGTCAATGGGAGGAGCCACCACCTGTTGTATAAGTATCATATCAGCATATATTAGTGCCATGGTGTCATCCACTGGCCCTAATTCCTCTTGCATGGTTGACTTTCATTATGCAGCGTTGAAACTTTGTGAAGATAACCATTAGTTCTTTGTCGCAAGATGTTTCTCCTGTTGCTTCACTGTAACAATTTATTTCTTCAATCTAGTATTCTCAATCAATAGATATTCAAAGTTGTCTTGCATTGTTGTGGCAAAAGAAACATTTTCCTCCATGATTTCCCTAGGATTCCTTCTAGTCTTGGTAGTTTTCACCTTTTTTATAAAAACAAAGACTGGATTTTGAGGATCCTTCACCAAAGTATCTATGCCTTTGCTAAATGATCCTCTTCTTAAGATGATCAAAGTGACACTACATACGTCCATGACTATATCTATCAATGGAGGTGTGATCCACATCTCTCCAAATGGAAGTGACCCCCTATGGGAGGAGGTTCATCTAGAGAACCTGGTTCATCATCCATGGGTTGGATGGTATCCTCTTCCTCCAATTGTTCCTCTTCTATCTCTTGAGTCAATTATTTTTCCTCTAGTCTATGTGTTACTTATTCCTCCTGGGCTTGTCTTTATTGTTCCTCTTCTATTCTTATCCTTTCCTCTTCTTCTTCTTATCCCTTCTCAAGCAACTCATCTTGCTTCCTCTTCTCTTCTTCTTCTGCTTCTCTCCTCTCCCATCACTACAACAAAACAGGAAATTTGCGCCAGATTTAGCACCAGATTTTAGTGCATTTTTTTCTCAATTGGGATGAGCAACCTGGTGCTAAATCTGGCTCTATTGTACAATTTTTAAAGCGTCCTTTTTTGCACCAAATTTTGCATCTTTTTTATGCCAAATTTTGCATCATTTTTTGCATCATATTTTGCACCAAGATTTTCATTTGGTTTTACAACAGGTTTTGCTTCTAGTTTTGTGCCATTTTTGCATCATTTTTTGCTTCCTCTTTTGTGGCATTCTTTGCTTCTAGTTTTGTGTCATAATTTGCATCGATTTTTACACCATCTTTGGCCTCTGATTTAGTG
>APFE030142804.1:3368-48869 GCA_000404065.3 Pinus taeda | reverse complement strand
TAAGTCCAAAAGAAAATCCATGAGGGCTTAGGCCCAAAGTGGACAATATCATACCATTGTGGAGATATGTGGTGTCCAGAGAACTTACAAGTGGTATCAGAGCCATGCCCCGAAGTTAGCCAAGTGGATGAATCCTCGGAATGCCGAACGAAGGTGGTGGGCCCTGGTAATATCATGATGGGATCCATGGATGAGCTCGGTTAGACAGGCAATGTGCTATAGATTCTTCATGGACGTGTCGTGGTCCCAACACGGTGAAGAGGAGTTGACCTGGGATAGAGCAAGCTCTCAAGGCAAGTGGTGTTCCATGTAAGGCGTGTGCTTCCAACTTATTGGAGCGGAGAATCCTAGTTGGTAGAGAGTGGACGGATGGATAATCGTTTGAGGGGAGGCTCGATGGTCCTTTGTTCGAGGGGAGGATTGTTCGGTATACGACCAAAGTCCCACATTGACTAGAAGTGGGGAGGATCATGGGTATATAAGGATGGACAAATATCTCCATTGGTATGAGGCCTTTTGGGGTAAGTCCAAAAGCAAATCCATGAGGGCTTAGGCCCAAAGTGGACAATATCATACCATTATGGAGATATGTGGTGTCCAGAATCCTTATAAGACCTATTGCATCCTTGTTGTTTCTGTAACCTTCATAAATTCTTGCCCTCTTGCTTGTTGTGCTTCCTCAAGCAAGCATGGGTCTAAGTATATTTCTCAGCTCATTTAATTGTAGGAACTAGTTCATTAACTTCCTGCATTGTCCAGCCTTCAATGGATGTCCTCAAACTCAGGTTTCTTCTTTGCACAAGAAACCATCACACCCCAAGCAACAATTCCCCCCCAGCCCCCCCCCCCAACGCTAGAATCTGTGTCCCTTGACTCGGTCCCCTTTTTTTCTTTTATAATTTCAACATTGCAAATTATTTACATCAAATTTACAATGTGGCTCATACGAGACCCTTGGGTGCGGTTGTTACAAAGAATTTATTCCTTCTACATTATTCAACATAATTTAATTAATAACATTTAAAATTTTAGATTTTAATAACGAAATTAAAATTTAAAAAAAAAGGAAGTTAATTAAACTAATTTATATATATGATGTTTAGGTTAGAAATGAAAAGCATTTAGTAGTGCAATAAAGTTAATCCATTGAAGAATAGTGGTAAATAATAATCTAAAACAATTAATAATGTGGATGTTTGTTTTAAACAAATTTAGAGTGTGCAAACATTTATTGGAGTCACACCACATAAAATCTCATCCATATTATACCCATTTTAAAAGAAACTTAACATAATTGTTGTACATCATGTCCTTATTTAAGCCAAAATAATCTAAATGATTATAGGTATTTATATTACGTTAAGCACAAGTATTTCTAATCGCAATTTATTGATCTTAAATATTGTAACCATACTTTAAAGGAGTTGTCTATAATGCGACTTTTTGGAGATTCCGGTGACGGAATCCGGCGGAAGAAATGAGGTTAAATCTTGATTTTTAGCAGTTAAAATGGTTTTTTAACTGCATATTTGGATTCCGCACCCTAGAAAACCCCTAGGAGCCATTGATTGTGCAGAAACTAGCTATCAAACTTGGGATTCCAATAAATTGCTGCCGGATTTTGACCAGAAAAATCCGCCGGAAAAGCTTTCAAAAAGTCACGTTATAGACTACTGCTACTTTAAATATTGCAAAAATTCATATCTTTACAACACTTCAATGAAAATATTATTTTGGTTCCAAATATATTTCTTATTGATCACTTTTTTTTTTTTTAATTGGTTGCATATTATCATGATCATTCTTCTATGCATTATCCAGTTTATTCCATCTTCTACTAATTTTTTAATTGGTTTAATATCTCGTAATGTCTTTACTTATTAAAATAATGTTTTTGCTTTATTTTGGCATGCACTAGTCACTTTATGGACATCAAAATAATTTATGGCCCTCATCTTATATGTATAAGGATATACTTTCTCTTACAACTACTAAAGTTACAATATCTACCTTGAAATATCCCTTAATGTCATTGCTCTATTTATTTCTACTCCCAAATCTTGTTAATATTTCTTTGTACCATTATTCCATGAATTAATCACCTCAATTTTGACTTGCCATGATTACAAATCCCTTTTCCAAAATTATTTTTATTATCTTTATGAACAAATTTATCTGACATAATTTGTTTTCTATTGAATTAGTTATTTAATCTTTAATATGATCAAATTATTTATACATATGATCAAATTATTTATACATATGAAGTTGAAATTCAAATCATGTATTTATTGGAGTATTTTAAGCTTTTTTACTTAAGAATTAGGTGATATTTATCTCATATTTGGCTAGGTAGACTCAATTTTCCACCACTCTTTTAACATATATTTTATTTTAACTATTTTTAAACTAAGTTAATTTAGCTATATTTTAATCTAACACCACATATTAGTCTTTTCCCATGAGAGTGTTTCTACAAGATAGTTTTATCTTTTGTAGGAAAAAAAATATAAATGTTCCATATAAATAATAAATTAAAATGAACAAATATGATATTAAAGTTTATAACAAAAATTAATCACAAATAGAGTTATTGATGATGATGATGATGGTTAACGTCCACCGAGACCAAACTTTGGTCTATTAGACCTAAAGAAACAAATTATTTAGTTTGATTTAAGATTTTATTCCTATGCTCAAAAAGCTTGGAGAGAAGCCTTTTGAGCTCACTATAATTTTGACATCGTAAAAGGCTAGGAAGATCAGTATTACAACAGAGATTTTGAAACTGAGATCTAATGTGGTTGCACGCAGGGCACTCTAAGAGGAAGTGATTTTCATCCTCAATGTTCGTATTCTTACAGAGATGGCAGAGCCTTTCCATCCATGGTGTTTTAGGAACTGCCCAACGACCCATTTCACTATGGAGCTCATGAGTTTGTTCTAATCTTGGCTATATTAATTTTCCTTTTTGAGCTAGTTAAAACAGAGAAATACTTTTGATCTTCTAGGGTGGGGTTGATGACCTCCTTATAATATCTTAATTTTCTTTTAACTCCTAAATCTTTCTCACATCACATTTTTTCTTTGAACTTAGACGTAACAATATTTTTAATGTTATTAATGTTTTGCAATGCATCATTCTCGTCGATCTCCCAATGGTTTAACGAGGCCCTAGTGTCTTTATACCAAGCTCGCTTGAGCCTTAGGTGGTTTTGGTTGGAATTTAAAGCTAGCATAGGAAGTCTATGGTCTCCTATGTGATTGAGTTTGTGCTTGTACAACAGAAGCCTAGTCATAGCTAGGCTCTCAATAGGGGAAAGACCCACTTCTATAAAGAGAATAGGATAGGGTGTGTTGCTTTTAATTTTGGGGTTATACGTTATAAAACTCTTCTAGATTTGCTTAATCTTTCCCTAAGATTCTCTAAAGATGTTACAACCCCAAACCTCACATCCATATAATGCAATCATAAATTATCTTACTAATTTAATCGTATTTTTTATTAATATAAAATTGTATCTTTATTATTTTTTACTTTAATTTAACTATATTTAAACCATACTCTATTAAAATAGCTACTCTATAAGAAATATAAAAACTAATTCATAAATTCAATAATCAAACCTAACTATACGAACTTGTTAACTATACAACTATTATACGAACTTGTTAACTATACAACTATTCATCAATAATAATAATGCGTCGTAAAATAATTTGCATTTATTTCAAAAGAGATTCGAGTGCTTCAAATACTCTCACGACTTTACATTTTGTATGTTTCCGTACTACGTTGATGTAAAGTATGTGTCATCGTCTTTTGCCGACAAAGTTTAAGTGTGGAATTTGCGGAGTATCTTTCCGCGGTAGGCCGTTCGATGGAGGTGTCATGGCATAAACATTAAATGCAGGTTCAACGTACACAAAGAGACTCCACCTAAATAGAAAACGTAAAGATATAACTTAAAGTATTGTTGAAAATTTAAATGTGTATTTTTACACATATTTATCATTTAATTAAGTTACGCATTATTCACTAAAAGGATAACATAAACTATAAATTAAGATTATTTCAATGATTTCGAACTAGAGATACGCACTTAGAATTTAATTTATTATAGGTGATCTTCAAGTATCTTTCCATGTGCGTGTGTTGGGCTTCTTACACATTAGAGGCACGCCATGAATATTCCTTTCTCGTACGAAATATGGTTAAAGGTTAATGATACGAAGATGCATCACAATTTGTAGAAACCGGTGTAATATCTAATATTGCTATTTAGTAGATATTTATTTATTAAAACGTAATTAATAATTTTAAATTAGGTATATATATGAGATATATTTTAATATAATTTTAATTAAATTAATATTAAATGTAATATAATAAGAGTTTTAGATTAGATGTTTTTGTGATCCATAAATATAATAATTAAGAAGCTTCTGTAATTTATGATATAATGATTAAGATCTTGAAAGTCATATGAAGAATTATTGGTTATTTTTTTTGAACGTTGGATACTGATCGTTGCATTTTTGAGATATATTTTCGCAATCTGTTGATCTTGCTCCTCGGCCTGGTCTTGATGATGAACCTAGATCGAGGTTCGAAACACGTCGACCAATAATTCTTCATATGATTTTTCATAAGATCTTAATCATTATAATAAGAGTTTAATAAAATTTATATTATACTTGTTATTTGTTTGAAGTATGGTGAGCAGCTATACATACAGTGTAACTACTTCCTTAAATTATGTGGGTAGTTCCACATGGTATTGTGTTGTGCAAAGAATGCAATACCAATCCTTATTAGGACATATGCTGAATAGAAATTTTGTTTAAAATTTTTATTTTTAACATAATTTTTATATCTCACCATTCAATTTAAAACCATTTAAAATTAGTCACCAACCAATTAAAACAAAGAAATTTACATTTTAAAAATTATATATAATATTATATATATATATATATTAGTTTTCAAAATATTTTTAGTTTTAATATTTATTTATTTTTCAAATTTTAATAAATTTCAATAGAATTTAGTTAAAATTTTGAAAATTATGGAAAATCAAAGATTTTTTACCAAAATAAAAAACCAAATTTTATTTTTGGAATTATATTCGTTTGAAATTTTTATTAATTTTTTTAAGTATTTTGGACTCATCGGCAACTCTCAGAGTATAATTAGTAGTAAAATTATATTTTATTTGAACAATTTGTTATATTTTTATTAGATTTAAAAGAAAGATAGTTTACTATAAGATTAACTTACTTTTAATTTAATTAAAAATAATAAGTGAATCAATTCCACTGTTTTTATATTAAAAATTTTCTCAAATTTAATAAGAATTTTGCCAAAAGTTATAGGGTTATTTGATGATGGGAACTTGACAAAAAAAACTCTCTCTTAGTAATTTTAGTTTGGTTTAGACTAGTTAAAAGATCAAATCATTAAATTTCAAAAAACAAAAAAAATCTTTATAAAGGAAAAAAATTAATATATATATTATATTATATATAATATATATTATTTTAGATCACACGTTTAAATTACTAAACATGCATAATTAAATACTACAACAATCATGACGTTGAATCTATTATACAAAATACATTTTAAATAATAAAAATTACAATTTCACATAAAAGAATTAAACTCTATATTTATATTAGTGAATTGTAAAACAAAGTGCTAGGATATCAAAAGATTTAAAGATTGGAGTGGGTGAAGTATGCATTGAGTAATAGGTATCCACTTTTAAATAAATAGATTCAAATTGATCCCACCATGAATTTTTTTAAAGCCTTCCTTAATGTTCGTATATGTTACTTATGTTAGTTTGTATGTTTTTTTTACGTGTTTTACTATTAAATTAATTGTAATTTGGTTATTTAGTTAATAATTAATAATTAATGTTAGTTTTTTTAATAATAGATTTTTTTTAATGAAAAAATTTAAAGAGAAAGATGATGAATAGGAAATGTGTGAGATAAATATATAGATATCGAAATTTACATATAAGAATGTTAAAAAAAAATGTTAAATGAAGAAAATAGGTTAAATAAAAACAAAAATATTATAAAGGTAAAGATAATGGACATGAGAAGATCATATTATAAAATTATTTGAAATTAATATCTCGTGACATGAAAAATAAGAGATGGTGCAATAAAGAATGAACACACATAATTTGTTTCGTGAAATAAGAAAATAAGAAGAACCTAAAGCATCATGGTTAAGTTGTGTTAAGTATGTGGAAATGGGGAAGTAGAAAGTAAGGAACAATTGCTCATACATTATGCAATGTACTAATAAATGAATGAGAGATCTAATTTTCATATAAGACACTAGGAATTAACATTAAAAGAGCGTCTAGTGAGATTTATATTAAGTTTGAGTGAGAAAATAGTGCTAGCAAGATGCATACCATTGAGAGTAGAGTCAACATACAATGAACCCTTAATGTGGAATATAGGGGACTAGAGCTAGTTGAAGTCAGTGTATTACGTTGCTTTAATTTCTTGGAAAATTATGCATAAAACATAAACTTTCTTGTTTCATATAGGCACTCAATCTTGTGGATGGTTGAATAAAAATATATATTTCTTTAATTTGTAAACCAAGATCATATTCTAGCATGATTGTTTAACAATATATAAAACATCGACTTTTTAAATTACTAGATACACCTTTGGTATGCTAGTCAAGTTCCTTTTCTTTTCTTTTCTTTTTTAATTTTCATTTCAATTTAGTAAATTAATTTGACACTAGTTAAATCTTTAGTAAAACCAACTACCTTTCTTCTCTTGATTTATCCAAAGTGATTGTTTTTCTTATTTTATGTAAATTGTTTAGTTTATGGCATCTCGTCACACACCTAGAGGGATTTTAACCATGAGAGAAGGTGGACCACTTGATATGACTAAATTCATATCCACAATGCATCCCTTGGAAGCAAGGCTATGGATTTTTGTTAGTGATCTAGAATTTGATCATTCCCCGTCTCTTTTTTGTCTTAGTGTGTATCCAACCTTTGGGTTTACTCTTTTCTCCATTTTTCTCTTGATAAATTTTGGTTTTTGCACATACATCCTTCAAAAAGCATGGCTATAAAAACTCTATAGTTGAATGTTCTATTCTCATAACGTAATTTTTGTTTTCTCCAATAATTATCATACATTATAACATGTGTTGATTTTGTAAACTTTCATTGTAGTCAACATCTATACATGGAATGATGATCTTGTTATTTTGGCATGTGCCAATTTTAATAAATTTCCAAAAAAAATCCAATAACATTAAAAACATATGATACTTTAAAGTTCATATATAAATAAGAAGATTCAACATTCGTATTTAAAAAAGAAGGGTCGACATAAAGACAAACATTATAACCAAGTTGCAATTTAAAAATAAATAATATATATATATATATATAATATATATATATATTATATATATATATATATATATATATATATATATCTTAAAAATATGATACTTCTTCCATATAAACTTTATATTATTCGATTTTGTTGACTTGAAGCGAGGAGATTGATTGAGAGTTTTTTTTGGAGATGGATAGGGTTTTATTGTGAGTGGAAGCCATGGGATCCCAGCCCTGAACTGTGTCCTCCCTCTCGTTCCAATTCCTGATCTTGCCTCCACTCCTCTTGTCCTTGGGAGATCTAACATCATTATTTTTTCTCCTAAGTTATGGACAAGGAACTCATCAATTTCTCAGAGGATCCCCTTGAGGGCATCTAGATTTAGACACTCCCTTTGGCCACCTCTTTCGCATTGTTGATTATTTGACGCAGGAAAAACCCGCCTAAAGGCAATTTTCCTAGTTTTCATAATTACCTTACATGAAATTGTGGGTTATGGCTGCCCTATACCAATCAGAAGTGTTACATTGGTGGATTTGATCCAAAACCCAACCAATCACCGAACATCACTTTAACATATAATCGCCAACGAACGTCGGTTCCACCTGAAAGCACAAGACCAGACCTCAAATAAAATTAAACTCGCATCCATACACTTTTCGGGTCCGCTCAGCAATTGAACAGTAATTGAACAACAACTGGTCCCACGTTGACTTCCCATGTTGACTTTCCCTTTTTTGCATAGGCGCTTCACTCCACGCTGTTGATCTCATCATTAATTTGATGGTCGATAGTCACCCGATCATCGCACATCGCATATCGTAATTTCTCCTAGCCAGGATTCATTCACTCATGAATGATGCAAAGTGATATTAATCCAACGGTTAGCATCTGCAGTGATCCAACAGTCAGTGGCCCTTCAACTAACACATGAATTATTAAACACTCAACCCCCGTAGTTGACTATGACGTAAGCGTTGAAATTGAGATCAGTGGCCAAGATTTAGTGCGGCACTTCAACCCCGATCAAGACACTCGTAGACTCCTAACCTATGCAGTTATGCATTTAACTTCTATTTCTTTAACACCACTTCGAACTGGAATACATAACACTCTCTATATTATTTCCCTTCTTCCAGATTTCGTAATTCGTTCTTTACTTTACCTATACATACATCTATTAAATCCAAACTGGAATCACACAGATTCTACCCGAACAGTAAGTCTTTTGTCACTCAGAAAGACTTTTAGAAATTCAACTTGAATTCATTCATCATGGTTTATCACACAGAAACCATAAATTCACAATTACGGATCACTCTGCACATAAAAGGAATGACACACACAGTCACAATGAATTCAATTTCCTCATTCATTAAACAAATGTACAGATATAAATAAAAATTTGGTTTACAATCTAGCTTTGGCCTGATCTGCCTTTACATGGTTTGTATCAGTGGCCCTTTCTCATTTCAATGCCCGTAGGCTCACAATCCAACCCTCCTGACTATCTGCTAACTCTCTCACTCACTCCTCTTTTAAGCCTTCCAGGCTTACAAATTATACACAAAAGGATTCTATTAACCAATTTTGGTTTAGATCTTGAATAATTTTACCTGAATCCTAAATATCCTAATCTAATCCCTAAAATCATGAAACTAACTCCTAGTTCCTCTAACTCACACACTATTCTTGAAATATCACTTAACGAGAAGATTTCATTACAATATCCTCACTATTATACAACCCTCTTTAAAACATAGGAAAATAAATAATTAATCACTCTCTAGGGAATCAAGTCCCTTGAAACACAAGACCCTATGCTCACTAAAATGCAATGGTTTTTCTAAGTAGGATGCTCCTGCATCAGACTCCCCAGGTAAGAAAATTTATGACCTCCAAGTCATAAGTCTAGATAATTGACTCCTCCTGGATCCCAGACTTTATTTTGTAATTTTCCTTTGCTTGTTAGTTGTTCTCCAGGTCTCCATATCTTATGTTCCAATGCTCCACTTGCATGCTTTCATAGTCTTTTGTTGTCTTCCTCTTACTGCTGCTTCTTTCCTTTCTTGTTGTTGTCTTCTTCTGAGACACTTTCATCATTAACCTTCTTACCAACTCAATTTCTTTGTCCAGTATATCCTCTATCTGTTGATTGCCTTCAACTCTTAACTACTGAATTTTCATAACTGCCATCCTTACATCCTTACTCTCTTGCACCTTTTCAGCTACTGCCATATTATCTTTCAACATAATTTTCTGCTTCTGTTTACTGTACCTTCCAAATTCTTCTTGACTATCATTTATGACAATTTCTTCTTCATCTTTCATTAGCAATTTATCTTGAACGTTTATCGTCTACTTTTCTAACTTTCTTCTTTGAAGGTCTAACTCTCTATATAACTCAATAATTTTAATTGGAATAGAATTTGGAAAGTTTATACAATTTTCAATGCTTTCATTTGTTGTTGACCAATCGTCAAATGGTCCTTCTTCCTCTACTAAGTCTTCCTTAACATCTTTCATTAGATGTCCTTTCTCTTCTTCTTTCATTTGGTTGTCCACTTGTACCAAATATGTTCCATTTTCTGCAACAAAATCTACAATCATAAGACACTTATCAAAATAAAAAATATAAGGCCTGTGTATGTCTTTTTCCTCTGGCAACTTTTCAGTACGTTGCTCTGATATTTCCTTTAACTCATCTATCAGCACATTAGTATGTTGATTCAGACTCAAAGAATCCTTGTGGCTATCAACAAGTATCTTTTCTACACCATTTGTTTTAATGATGCCTCTCTGCACTTTTTCGCTGTAGTGAATTGTTTCTTCTCTAGTCTCATTGTCATACTCTACTTCAAAACTTTCATCTTCTAGAAGGTATTCTTCCATATTTTTGACAGCTTTAAAAGACTGTGTATTTTCTTCCAAACCTGCAACCATACACAAATTATCAGCTTTAAAAACACAGGACCTTATGGTCTCATTTGATGCTTCAGTCGTCAAGTCTTCTAGCTGATTTGAATCATTCATATGATTCAACTCCTCTGTCTCTTCATCACTTTCAAAAAGTAATGGTCCATGTTCTAGTTCACATACCAAAACTTCAACACCTTCTCTAGAATTTTCCTTTTGTTGTAGCTCAACTCTTTCAAGCTTCTCTGTCTCCAATTTGACATCTATAATATGTTCAAGTTCCCTTAGCTCCTTTATTAACTGCATATTTTCTTGTCGATTCCTCTTCTCTTGTAGCCTCTGCCACTTCACTTTATTCTTCATGACATAACCATATTTCTGGTCCTTCTCATTTCTCTGCAACATTTCCATTAATACTTCAAGATGAACTGCCATCTCAGCCATTTCTTTACCATATTTTTCGTCACTCATTCTCATGCAATTTGCCTTGGCATCTTTCTTCTTTTGTCCTTTGTTGTGATCTCTTTCAGAACCTCTGCTACGACTGTCACTAGTCATCATCCTTTCCATCTCTATGAGTTCCTCACTCACTTTACTATGAGTTGCACAAGCCTTTGCAACAACAAGTGTTCCCTGCTGCCACTTACCTCACCAAGCTTCCCTCTGTACTTAGTCTTTTGGCAAGTACTTGTCCTCTGTCTAGAACCTCCTTGAGCACTGTCCTTTGCTCCTTCTAGGCCTCAACTCATCTACACTTTAAGAACACAACTTTCCTCTCATGATGTAATACTAGGTTCTGACCACCTCTTCTTTCACTTAGAAACTCTTACCAGCTTCCTTCGTCCCTTAGCAATTCTACCTGCATCCTCTGCAGAATTGCCCTTGTGAGTTGCAACAAAACCGTTGTTGTAGCAAGTCTCCTTCTTGCTACATATGCCTCACTAAGCTTCTCTCCTCTGAGCTCAGTCTATTAGCATTTCTCTGGTTCTTTCCTCTAGAACCAATTGAGCATTCCTTGCTCTAGGTTGCTGCAATCTTCTCACCTTCTTATATTACTATCTGTGCAACAATATAAAAACCACAAACTCTCCAATCTTCAAATCAAATTAAAATAAAAACATATCATCTCACCTTCAAGATCTCTGCATGATCTTGTTCTACCATTCACCTGTACTTTGAATGGACTGTTCTTTTATTCAGCTGTCAACTGTATCTTCAAACTTTGCTACTTCAAGAACTTGCAAAAGTCCCTCTTATAGTTTAACTACTGTAATCTTGCTCTAAATTCTCACTCATTCTATTTCTGCTAATCATTAGACAAACTTGCATACCATGACCTATCTTCAGGATCTCACCACTCCTGCAAATCTGTTTCTACAGATCTTCATGCTTTCACTGTGCAAATTTTCAGCATTCAGCTACTGTCAATCAGATTTAGAATCTGATTCTTTCTTTCAATCTCCCAGTTGTATCTTGGTAAAGCTCCAACTGTCAGTAACAGTTATTCCTTCATTAATTTTTCTTCCACTATTTCGTTCTTGCCCTGAGTTCTTCAAAAACATTTACCTGTTCCTTGCACGCAAAGTCTTCTTTCTACTCGCAGGAAACCTTTCCCTGCTCTGATACCACTTTGATGCAGGAAAACCCCACCTAAAGACAATTTCCCTGGTTTTCATAATTACCTTATGTGAACCTGTGGGTTATGGCCCACCTATACTAATTGGAAGCATTACATTGGTGGAATTTATCCAAAACCCAACCAATCACCGAACAACGCTTTAACATATAATCACCAACGAATGTCGGTTCCACCTGAATGCATAAGACTGGACTTGAAATAAAATTAAACTCGTGTCCATACACTTCTCAGGTCCGCTCAAAAATTGAACAACAATTGAACAGTAATTGAATAGTGATTGAATAGCAACCGGTCCCACGTTGACTTTTCCTTTTTTTCACAGGCGCTTCACTCTACGTCGTTGTTCTTACCATTAATCCGATGGTCGATAGTCACCCGATCATCGCACATCGCATATCGCAATTTCTCCTAGCCAGGGTTCATTCGCTCATGAATGATGCAATGCGATATTAATCCAACGGTCAGCATCAGCAGTGATCCAACGATCTGCGGCCCTTCAACTAACATACGAATTACCAAACGCTCAACCCCCATAGTTGACTATGACGTAAGCATTGAAATTGAGATCGGCGACTAAGATTTAGTGCGGCGTTTCAACCCCAATCAAGACAGTCATAGACTCCTAACCTCCGGAGTTACGCATTTAACTTTGGCTTGTTTCATTTTTCTACCAAACTTGGCTCTTCCACCAAATTTCATTCTCACCTCCAGATCGACTTACTACCAAGTTAGCTCTGCCAACTCCTGTCTCCGCTTAGAAACAGTGTGCCGAGACTTCTCTAATTTCTTTACTCTACCTTGCAACTATACCTCTATTTCTTTAACACCACTTCGAACTGGAATATATAATAGTCTCTGTATTATTTCCCTTCTTCCATATTTCATAATTCGATCTTTACTTGATCTGTACATACATCTGTTAAATCCGAACTAGACTCACACGGATTCTACCTAGACGGTAAGTCTTTTGTCACTCAGAAATACTTTTATAAATTCAACTTGAATTCATTCATCATGGTTTATCACACAGAAACCATAAATTCATAATTACGGATCACTCAACACATAAAGGAATGACACACACAGTCACAATGAATTCAATTTCCTCATTCATTAAACAAATGTACATATACAAATAAAATCTGGTTTACAATTTAGCTTTGGCCCGATATGCCTTTACATGGTCTGTATCAGTGGCCCTTTCTCGTTTCAATGCCCATAGGCTCACAATCCAACCTTCCTGACTATCTACTAACTCTCTCACTAACTCCTATTTTAAGCCTTTGAGGCTTACAAATTATCTTCAAAAGGATTCTGTTAATCAATTTTGGTTCAAATATTGAATAATTTCACTTGAATCTTAAATATCCTAATCTAATCACTAAAATCATGAAACTAACTCCTAGTTCCTCTAACTCACACACTATTCTTGAAATCTCACTTAACAAGAAGATTTCATTACAATATCCTCACTATTATACAACCCTCATAAAAACATAGGAAAATAAATAGTTAATCACTCTTTAGGGAATCAAGTCCCTTGAAACACAAGACCCTATGCTTACTAAAACGCAATGGTTTTTCTGAGCAGGATGCTCCTGCATCATTGTTGTTACAAACCCTTTATAGCCTCTCTTGTTTTCTCCAGCATGGACCTCACAAAATTAAAATGGATGATGAGTTGGATCCACCACAAGCCCCCTCAAACCATACTATTGACAATTCCCCCTTTTCTCCTTTCACTCAATCGAATTCCCCATTTCCAAAGCAACTCCTCATTCTGATAGATCAAATTATGGTTAACCCATACCCATAATGCATTATCCCTCTCTTTCTATGTCTTTCTCTTGAACCCTCATAAGTTTTCGTGGACCTTGCAACTTTGCAATTTCTCTTGTCGACTTATTTTTTCAACTCGTTCCCACCCGCCCCCTGTTTAGTTTTCTTAATAGATATTTGAATTAGGAGATGCTTAGTCTTCTCCTTGCTAGTCGACACCCCTCTAGATAACAGACAAGGAATTTCACAAAGTGAGGAAAAAATGTGTAAAATAAAAAGTGGAGGAACCCAACCTCATTTTGGGAGATGGAATAAAAATGAATAACATTTCGCATATGGAGGAAACTATAATAGTAGATCATTTCATCGGTAGGAGAATGATCATGGTGATCATGAGATCATGGACAACAAAACATTTCTCGCCATACTTAGGTTGCTCATTGTGATGCCTCATTTTGGAAAAAATGGTTGGATGGGTTTGATACTTAATATAGTGGAGGATGTGGATAAAATCCTCTTGAAGCAGTGGAGTTGTGGCTCCCAAGCCCTCTATCTCAAGAAGTGGTTGGTGGACTTTGATTCTTGGGTATAATGACTTATGACGACTCCTATTTGGGTCCATCTCTCAATACTTCCACTTCCATACTGGTCTGAAGATGTCTTCAAGTAAATTGGCAACACAATGGTTTTTTACTATGAAGTGGAGTACTCATTTAAATCCTAAGGCTACATGGCATTGGCAAAAATTATGGTAGGATTATATTTGGCTTCGATTCTCCTAGACTCAATCTCTATTCATTATGGAAAGTGATTCCATAAGTAAACCTTTGATTATTAGGGTATCCCTTTCAAGTGTGGACACAACTACTTGTATGGGAACTTAGGAGAATATTGTGATAAGGGAAAACCAATTAAAAGGCAGGTTCAAGAAATGAAGCTCGAGACAGAGGAGCATACAAAAATGCATCAAAAACCCATTAAAGTTACTTCAAATTCTCCTTCCAAGGGGATAAACCCCATGTTTGTTGAATATGCTCAAACTCAGGTTTCTCCTTATGCACACACAGTAGAGGATAATTTTTCATTTCCATCCGGCGGCTTTCCAAAGGCCACTACTAAGGAAGAATATTACTCTGCATGAATGATTTTTCCCTTCCATCCCTTCATTCTTGTTTCCTCCAGAAATTTTCCTACATTAAATACTGGTGAATTTTCCTTGGCATTTTTTCCCACTACTATTGAGATCATGGAGAATCTCTCTATTCTATCAATCCCTTATGCTTCCCCAAATTTTCCCTTAGGCTCCAGTCCCCTTCTACACCTCTTTCGGCTCTCACTTTCCTCCCCGAAAAACATTTCGCAACCCCCCCCCGCCCCTTCGATTCCCCTATCCCCATCCTAAAATCTTAGTGCTCACTCTATTTTCCTTTTTCCCCACCCCCAAAGGAATCCTTGGTTTCCTTCATTCCAGAACTGGGAGGAGGTATAGGATAGGAAATTGATGTTGATATTAGTAGCCAAGGGTGGGGCATAAAATATTTCCTTTCAATTGCCATGAAGCATGCCTCCTCATAGATTCAACAAGGTGTTGTTAGGACTATAACAACCTCCTCTTTTTCATTATTTTGTTTATATAAAAGAAAGAAAAAGGGACCCTATATAAAAAATATATATTTTTATCATCTTTTGTAAATAAATCTTTTTCCAAAGAAACAAAATACAAAAAAAAGAAAAAAATAATAAAAAATACTTAATAAAATCTTGGAAGTTGGGAGGTTGGACCTTTTTTAATTCTCAAAACAATAAAGGAAGACCTGATTCTTGACCTCCCAACTGCTTGCTCACTTCTGACTTTGCCGTAGGTCAAAGTTGGGACCTAAAAATCTTTCTCACAAAAGCCTTTATATCTCCCCAACTCTCAACCTCTCAACTTCACGATCTACCCGAGTCCTTACTTCGACCTTGCCCCAACTCGGCCTTAAGAAATATTCATAATCAATAAAGTAGTGAAGTATTGTGAAATACCTCCGGGCGACCCAGCTTGCGACTCCTCTAATTGCAAATAAAATAAACATTTTTCTCGATTAAAGCGCTTCTTATTATTATTATTTTTGTTTTCAGTTGATTGAGTTGTATGTCATGTTTTCTTATAAGTTTGTTGTATTTGAATAAAAAAATTCCCCGATTTCAATCTTCTCAAACTCGCCTCGTTTTTAGAAAAATGGTTGAAATTTCTTTCGCATTTATTTGAAATTAAATACCTTTCATGCGAATTAATCGTCCCGAATTATGAGATTTAACTGGAGATTATGTTTTCCACTTTCACAATTTCAAAACTTTCAGTTTTTCATTAACTCACTGTCTCAAATCTTTGTCCAAACCACAATTTGGAGCTGTGAAATTCAACGAGTAGTGAGAACTTGCTTCATAGCTTGTAAAATTTTGGTAAATCATTAAAAAATTAAATCTTTGAATTAAAGATTTTTACATAGAGAAACTTAATTGTTTGGATTTCACACATAGGTCATAAAATGGGGAAGAACAGAAAATATACTGCCTCAAGAACAGTGTTCCAGCAAATTAAGGAAATGCTAAAGAAAGTGAAAAACATGGAACTTTAGGACCATAATTTGAACATGGATCTTATCTCTGAAATCACTTTCAAGACTCAAGATGCAATTACAATGAAATGGGAAAAAATTTACAATTTTTTTGAGGATACAGAATGGTTAAGGTGAGAGGGTTCAAATAAGGAGAAAAATACCTAATTTGACGAAAATAGAAGAACAAAATTAAACAAGATTGTTGCTAGGCCTAAAATATTTCCATATTATGACATGATATCATGGAGTTTAGCACATTTAAACATTCCTACACGCTCAGTCGTAGACTTCAATAAAAATGTGATAGCATCCTAGAAGCCAGAGATCCTTATAACAATTTATAAGCTTAGTTCTCCCGAGGTCTTCTTTACTACTCAATTTCTAGACAATTTCAACAATACAGTTCTAAAACAAAGTGGGAAGGATTATAATAAAGTCATTGGTTGTGAGAAGACAAAGAGGGATACAAACTTAAAGCATCTAAGGATTATCTTCTTGTCATTTTTAAAAGACCTTTTAGGTTTATCATCGAAATGTTCTCCAGACTGTATGGAGAAAATGACCTTGACCACTGCAAATTTCAGTGGATTTCTTTAATTCACAATATCCACCATGAGTCAAAATGCTTTAATAAGGCTGGAATTATATCTCTAAACCTGACATATGACCTGAAGTTACCAGTTTTGTCCCCTCCATGTTATGAATATGTGTTTTATGTGTTTTTCATGTATGCATATTCCTTTTTCCATTTTCCTCTTATGAAATGGAATTATCTCGTTGACCAGTAGCTAGCCAGTCATAATTATTCTTCAGTTCTGTGGAAAAGTAATTACAAATTTCATTTCTATGGCATTTACAACTATGTAATGATCCTTTTACATGAATTCATTTTTGTGAAAGGTCCTCCAAGGGTCATCCAAGACCTTAAAGAGGCATTGGATCAAATAGGAGACTGGTTTGTTGAATAATTGTTCACCTATATCAGAATATGTGGAAGTGAAATAGGTCTTCATGCATTGATGAGATATATTCCTGAGAGAATTGGTCTTAGAGAAATAAAGAATCAAACTGCACTGCATGGTTAAGCATGGAAATTGAGTAAACTTCAAAAGACGATATGGCCTAATTTTCCAATTAAATTTGGAAAAATAAGTTTGAGAGACAGAAGACATGCATTCAAAAAAGATGAAGAGCTCCAAAATGTTTGGTTTTACTCATTACCCCATTATTATTATGACCCTAGTGGAATAATAAATCATCGTTACAAGGGTATGAGTTATATTAAAACTTTCACACATCAAAAGCCTCCTTTTGATGATGTTTTTATAAACGTTGATGATTTTTATCAAGCGGTTGAAAGAGGAAAATTAATGAGTAATGAAGAGAGAGATAAACTTTAAGAGTTTAGAGAAAATGATAATGAAGATTTTTTCAAACAAAAAAGTCTTCATTCTTCTATCCCTACTGAGGATTTAAAATCTGTTGAATATCTAAAATATAAATTCACTCAGAACCAGCCTCTACTTCTGAGCAAAATCAAGATATTCAAATTGAAAGTGTGCCTAATGTTTTTGGTACAACCCATGAATCAACTAGTTTAGATACAAGCAAATATGATAGTGCTAAAGAAAAGGAACAAGAGAGTCAGATGGTACAAAAGAGTCTGATAGTTGCAGAGGTTAAATACCATAAACAAGAAACAACAAAACAAACAAAACCAAAAATCAAACAAGGCTCTCCTCCCAGAGATATTATTGTCATTGACTCTCCTGAAGAAACCAGTCAACTAGATTCAAAGTTGAAAAAAGATGTTGAGAAAATTGACAACGGAGATTGATAAAAACAAGGATGAGTAAGAAAATTCTCATTCAATATTGATAAATAATTTAATAAATAAAATGAGTTAGTAGAAAAATAGACATAATCTACTGAGGTTTCAGTGCCAAAAGTTTCCCCCAAAGCTTCCATGACTCCCATTTCCACAAAAAAAAATCCTTTTTAAGTTCTTTCCTTTTCAAGGTTGTTGCTGAAGTGGAACCAGTTTCTGATATTGTTTCTTCTTTAACTAAATATTAATTCAATTCACAAAATAAATCAGTTGTAAGAAGAACCAAAAAGAGGAATTTTGACAGTTTTTAAGTAGTTTATGAATATAGTAGGCAAGCAACAGGTGACGTGAAAGAGAAAGTTGAAGAATCTTCACAAGATCTTGGAGCCTTTGTTAACTACCAACAATATCATGTCAATGAACTTGTAGCAACATATAAAAATAAGCTTCAAAGAATCAAATAATTAGAAATGCAAATAAAATCAAATCAAATTGTTCAGTGAAGAAAATTGTCAAACTCATTATGCAACCCTTGTGGGAGGATTTTCTATTGAAAGGGCCAAATTCAAAATTCAATTTCAAATAAAATTGAATGAGTTAGAGGTCAATCATTCCCCACAGATTGAAGGAATCAGAAAATCACATGAATATTATAGCCAAATGTTCAAAGAAGAAACCAAAAGAAATATTGAAGTTATGACTACAACATTAAAAGTACTAATTAAAACTCTTCAGTTTTAATTAAAACAAAGTCATGGTGTTGATGTTGGCATTATGGCACAGGTTTGGTGCTATGGCACAGGTTTGGCGCTATGGCACAGGTGTTGTCCTTGATGGCAACTCAATCTGGTGACAGATCACAGTTCAGGCACTCAGAAAGAAGAAAAGATATATATGCAGGTTCACTTTGACGAAGCCACGTATACACATAGGTTCTGTGAATGAAAACAGCGTATACGCAGATTGGTCCAAACAAAGCCGCGTATACATGCACTTTCATGCAAGGAAAAGTGCGCACATGTGGGAGAACTTATTTTTGGTTCATGGTATTTAGTCCTTGGTATTTGAACCTATGGTTTTGGGCCATGGTATCTCGTCATAAGTGTTGATCCCAAGTATTGGGTCCATGGTATTGAATTGTTATGGTTTTTGGACCATGGTATTGTGAAAGGCCCAAGGCTATAAAAAAGGAAGGAGATCATTTGGCAAGGGATCATCGGAATTATTGAATATCTGATAAAGTGCTAGATCTGGAATACGGTGATTGGGTTATAGTGCAGGTCTGGATCTGAAGGAAGAAGGAACCTGAGCGCAAGGAGAAGGATAAGTTCTTTTGATGGGTCAAAATCTTAAGGCTTGAACGATAGTATCTTTGTATGATTTTGATCTGTTCTATGTGGCTCTTGCTTGATCTATAAATCTGGCAATCTAGGTAATCTAATATCTAATCATTTGAAGGGGTAAATTATCTTTATAGAACTGTACGCAGGTTCAGTAAGGTGAAGGCGCGTATACACGCAGTTTCCGTAAGGAAAAAGTGCGTATACGCAGGTTGATCTTAGCACAAAAGCGTATACACGCAATTTTGTAAGGCAAAAGTGTGTATACGCAGGTTGATTTTAACAAAGCGTATGCACGCAGGTTTCTGAATATTGAAGTAGCGTACATCTCTTAATTTATGTTCTAGCTGCTTCTGTCGATTATTGTCGTGATCTGGGTTCACAATTTGGGGTGTGATTACAGTTGTCAGAGAAGTGTTTATTTTGATTCAGTCTTGATTGGTGAAAAGGTGTTTGGTTGATGCAGAAATTCTTGATGTTTGATTAATGTTATTTGTGGATCCAGTCTGAAAAATTATGAAACGTGGTCCCTGGAAGGAAGAGAAGGTTGTAGCCTTCTGCAGGTAGCAGCCTGCGTACTGGTATCTCAACTAGTACAAGAAATAAGGGGGTTGTAGCTTCCTTCCAGGAGAAGCTGGAAAACGAGAGAGGGTTGTAGCTCTCTGCAGGTAGCAGCCTGCGTACTGGTAAAGGACTGCACCAGTATGGAATCATTGTAAAAAGAAGTTTCTAATTAAAAAGAAGATAGAGACGAATTGCAGCAGGTGGTTTTCACCCACATTGGGTTTCCACCTTATATCTTGTGTTCTTGTGTGTGGTTGTCTTCTGATCTATTTTACTGTTCTTGGTAACTGTTTATATGATTCTGTTGCATAACTTAATGATCAACATCTGTAGAATAAAGTAAATTATAAATCTGCATAGTATACGCGGGTTTCCTTATTTGAAGTTGCGTATATACGCAGGTTCATCTAACCGAAGTTGCGTATATGTTCTGAGTTTGAACAATTGGTATCAGAGCAGGTCCTTCAAAAGAAGCTTGATCGCTTGAAGGAAGATCTATCATCATGAGCAACTACGAGAGAGAAGCATCAATCAGGCCACCAATTTTTGATGGGACCAACTTCGTCTATTGGAAGGTAAGAGTCACAGCCTATCTTCAATCTCTTGGTACAGAAGTCTCGGATATCATAGATACAGGATACACCTTTCCATCAGCAACTCCTACAGATTCGGCTGAGAAGAAGCAGTTTGAAACAAATGCAAAGGCTGTCAACACTCTATTAGGATGTCTATCTCAATCAGAATTCGTCAAAGTTATGCAGTATAAAACTGCAAAAGAAATATGGGACAAGATCGTGCTGAGCTATGAAGGAGATGAGCATGTAAAACAAGCAAAACTTCAAACCCTCAGAATTCAGTATGAAAATCTCAGGATGTACAATGATGAAAGTGTGGCTAACTATTTCCTTCCTATAGATGAGATTGTTAATTGTATGAAAAATTTGGGTGAAGAGATAAAAGAGGCTGTTGTGGTTGAAAAGGTTCTAAGATCTTTGTCTCCTAAGTTTGAATCAAAAGTTTCTGCAATAGAAGAAAAGGAGAATCTACAGAAAATTACCATGTCGCAGCTACACGGAATTCTAATCGCTTATGAAATGAGGAAAGGAGGACCATCAGACAGGAGAGAAGCTGCTTTCAAGGCTTCAGGTAAAGGAGATTACTATGAGTCAGGACATACGTCAGAAGAAGAGGAAGAATCAAATTTTGTCAAGAACCTTCAACGGGGTGCTGGAAGATTCAGAGGTAAGTTACCCTTCAAATGCTTTGCTTGTGGAAGAGTCGGTCACTATGCTGCCAAGTGCCCTCATAAAAATAAGCTTGACAAAGGTAAGGAACATTTTAGATGGAACAAGAAACAGAATGTAAGTAAGAAAAGCTACTACAGTCATGAAGACAGTGATGGAATCTCAAATAGTGATGAAGATGAACGAGGTAATAATTATAGACTCTTAATGGCTTTTGAAGATGATGATTTTATGGATGCTATAGATGAAGAATGTCTTTATGAAGAGATTTCTAAACTCAAAATTTAATTAGAAGAGAAAAATATGATTATTGATACTCTGCAATTCCAATTGGTTGAAAGTGAAAAACATCATGAAAAGTTAGAATGTGAAATAGTGGGACTTAGAAAAGAGATTGAGAAAACTAAAGCTCTTAATCTTAGATTTGTTAAAGGATGTAAAACGTTAGATGAGATTATCAAAGTACAACGTTCTCCATTAATCAAGACAGGTCTGGGATATAATGAAGAAACATCTCAAGCGCTGAAACCATCCACCTCCAAAAGTTATCTTGATGCAGCAAGGAGGAGTGAGCAAAGGACAAATGGAAATCACCAAGTAAATCAGGGACATTTTTCTTCAAGAATGAACAGAGATCACCAAGTAAATCAAGGGCAATCTGCTTCAAGGATAAACAGAAGCTACAACAAACCACAGGTAAATCATTCTCAATTTGCCTCAAGAATGAATGAAAACTACAATCATTCGGTCCGTAAGGTTGATAATTACAGGAATTTCTTCAATGGCCAATGTTTCTCTTGTCACAAATTTGGACACAAAGCAGCTCAGTGTGTTGCCTACAAAACTATCATGACTAGAGAAACGCAAAAACAGAGGAGTATGACTGGAATCATGAAAAGGACCTACAATAACTTTTCTGCTCTTGAAAATGAAGTAGAATGTTCTATTTGTAATAATTTTGGACATGAAGATTCTTAATGCAGGAGCAGGTTTCGGCAGACAACTCAGAAGGAGCAAGCCTCAAATATCAAAGCATGGAGAATGAAAGAACCACAACCAAAAAGATGTGGTATAGCCTTATATGCAGAAGGGCAGGAAAATCAATGGTACATCGACAGTGGATGTTCGAAACATATGACAGGTGATAAAGAAAAACTTCAGTCATATAGTGCCTTGGAGAAGGAGAAGAAGGTCTCAATTGGAAATGACACCCTTGCACTCATAAAAGGTAAACGTTTTGTTCTTTTAAAAGAAAAGGTCAAAGCAGGAAATGTTATGTATGTCAATGGCTTAAAGCATAATCTATTGAGTGTCAGTCAGATGTGTGATCAAGGAACAAAGGTAATATTTCGATCAAATGGATGTAGTGTTCATGATCTTGATACAGGAGAAACAGTGATCAAAGGCATAAGAACTCCAAATAATTTATACATATTCAAAGAAGGACAACAACAATGCTATCTGAGCAAGAATGATGAACACTGGCTATGGCATCGGACGTTGGGGCATCTAAGCTTCTCGCAGATAAGGAAAGCATGCAAATACTAGGCAGTTCGTGGTCTTCCAGACATCAAAATTCCAGATAATACAATATGCAAATCATGTTAGTTTGGTAAGCAAACCAGAACTAACTTCCCTGAGAAGGAAGGATCAACGAGCAGGCCACTTGAGCTTGTCCATACTGATGTATGTGGTCCATCTAGAAAAAGGTCACCTCGGGGAGAAGAATACTTTATATTACTCATTGACGACTATTCAAGGATGGTTTGGATAGGACTTATGAAGCACAAAGATGAAGCCTTCGAAAAATTCAAATCCTTCAAATCTTTGGTTAAAAACGAATCAGATCACAAAATTAAATGCCTCAGGTCTGATAGAGGTGGGGAATTTACCTCAAATGAATTTTTTGATTTTTGTGAAGAACATGGAATAAGAAGGGAATTATCTACAGCCAGGACTCCTTAGCAAAATGGAGTAGTGGAAAGGATGAACAAAATGGTTCAACAAATGGCTCGTGCTATGCTTGATGAGTCCGGAACTCCTCCAACTTTCTGGGGTGAAGCTGCATTTGCTGCAGTTCTTATTCTCAAAAAAACAAATGTCCAGGTGAACATCACTCAAACCCCTCATGAGCTCTGGTATGGTGAGACTCCTTCGGTGAAATATTTCAAAATGTTTGGAAGCAAATGCTATATCAAAAATATTGATGAACATCTTGGCAGGTTTGAACCTAGAGCAGATGAAGGCATTCTCCTTGGTTACTCTCCCCACAGCAAAGCATACAAGTGTTATAATAAAAGGCCTGGAAAACTTGTTGAAAGTATTGATGTAGTGGTTGATGAAGAAGAAAACACTCCTAGGCAGGTAAGATCTGAAGATTTCGAAGATGATGAGGACTATCCATCAACATCAAATCAGATTCATGATGAAGAAGAAACACATGAGGAGCCTGAAGAACAAATAAGGATAGAAGAAAAGACTCCATCCAGATACGTTCAAAAGAATCATCTAGAAACTCAAATCTTGGGGCAAAAAGAGGCAGGTATACAAACAAGAAGAACAATTGCAGAAGCTTCAAGCTATTTGGCATTACTTTCCTCCACTGAACCACAAAATGTAAGAGAGGCATGCAAAGATGAATGCTGGGTCAAAGAAATGGATGAAGAACTTGAGCAAATCAAAAAGAATAACACTTGGGAGTTGGCTCCTAGACCAAAAGATAAGAATGTCATAGGGACAAAATGGATCTTCAAAAACAAGTTGAATGAAAATGGGGAAGTGATTAGAAACAAGGCTAGACTAGTTTGTAAAGGGTATGCTCAACAAGAAGGAATAGGCTTTGAAGAAACTTTTGCTCCCATTGCTCGACTTGAGGCCATCAGAATGTTCCTTACTCTCTCTAGCTTTCAGAAGTTCAAAGTATTTCAAATGGATGTGAAATCAACCTTTTTGAATGGTGATTTAGAAGAAGAAGTGTATATTGAGCAGCCAGATGGATTCATCCTTGGTAATGATCCAAATCTTGTATGCAAACTAAAGAAGGCTCTCTATGGTCTCAAACAGGCTCCAAGGGCTTGGTACTATGGTCTGGACAAATATCTTCATCAACAAGGTTTTTCAAAAGGATCAGCAGATAGCAATCTTTATATAAACATTGAAAATAACAAATTGCTAATACTTGTTGTGTATGTAGATGATATCATCTTTGGTAGCAATGAAGAAGCTATGAGTCAAAACTTCTCCTTGGTAATGCAGAAGGAATTCGAAATGTCTTTGCTTGGAGAACTGACATATTTTCTTGGTTTACAAATCCAAAAAAATGAAGGCGGTATCTTTTTATCTCAAACCAAGTACCTTAAGCAGATCTTGAAGAAGTATAGCAAGGAAGATTCAAAATCAGTATGTACTCCTATGGTCACAGGATTCAGCCTCAGTGCAAATGATGAATCAGCAACAGTGCATCAACCAACCTATAGATCCATGATTGGAAGTCTTCTCTATTTAATAGGTACCCAACCAGACATCATGCATGTAGTAGGAATGGTTGGAAGATTTCAGGCAAATCCTAAGGAAACTCATCTTCAGGCAGTGAAGAGAATTTTCAAGTATCTTCAAGGAACTCAAAACTATGGCCTATGGTATCCTAGAGATGCGGATCTCACTCTTCATGCTTATACAGATGCAGATTGGGCTGGAAGCGTGGATGATAGAAAAAGCACTAGTAGCGGTGCATTCTTTATGGGTTCCAGATTAGTATCTTGGTTCAGTAAGAAACAGGGTTCTATTTCATTATCTACAACTGAAGCAGAATATGTGGCTACTGCATCCTGTTGCACCCAACTCCTTTGGATGATGCAAACCTTGTAGGATTATTAAATCACATGTACTCCACCTATCTCCATCTTATGTGATAATACAAGTGCAATCAGCATTTCGAAGAATCCAGTCATGAATTCAAAAACCAAGCACATACCTATCAAATATCATTTTCTTAGGGAACAAGTGCTAGAACAAAAGGTCAAGTTGGAGTGTGTTCCCTCTAAGGAACAAATTGCTGATATACTCACCAAACCACTGCCCAGGGAAACATTTGAATACCTCAGACAAAAGCTGGGAGTAGTTGATGCTTCATCCTGTTGTTGAAACTTATCTGTTTCAAAGAAAAGTTGTTGTACGCGAGTTGGATGAGGAGGATCTACGTACATGCGTCGGTTTATGCAGATACAGTCGCGTATATGGAGGTTTGAAGGATATCAGTAGGAACAGACTCTAGTTGAAGATAGACTGATATGGGTCTGACAGAGATCTTCTGGCACAGGTTCAGGGGGAGCAGATAATCTTCTAATGATGCATTGTTGGCATTACCTTAGAAGCTTTTGGTTCAAGTTCTCAACTGTTGTTGGTTTCAGGTGAAACACATGCAGAGGAAGAATAGAAAGAGAACATGGTTGCTGATCTGTAGAGTGATTAACAGATGCTGCTGATATTAGTTATTAGTGACTTTCATAAGTCTTTCTATTTCATCTCCATGTCATGTATAATTTTTTTTTTTATCAAGGTCATGTAGCAACCTATTTTGGTTTCCCCACTATGTCTGGGATGAATGATGTAATGTAATTGGTTGTCATATGTAAATCTCTGACGTATCCCCACTTGGTTGGATGATCCCCACTTGATTGGGTGATGGATGTATGTATAGAGTCTTTTGGTGGTAGGAAGGTCATTTATGATGTATAAGTCATGGTTCTTTTTTAAAGAACATCTTTTTGTAGATCTTGCCTACAGTCAGGGGGAGCATGTTCAACTTATCAGAGCAGTGATTTCAGCATGTACTCAGGGGGAGCACAAACCTTTTCCCTTGATAACAAAGGGGGAGAATGAATTTGAGGATCTTGGGGTTGCCATCAAGTCCAAAAGGGGAGATTGTTGGCATTATGGCATAGGTTTGGCGCTATGGCACAGGTGTTGTCCTTGATGGCAAATCACTCTGGTGACATATCACAATTCAGGCACTCAGAAAGAAGGAAAAGATACATATGCAGGTTCACTTTGACGAAGCCATGTATACACGCAAGTTCTATGAATGAAAACAATGTATACGCATGTTGGTACAAACAAAGTCGCGTATACACGCACTTTCATGCAAGGAAAAGCGCGCACATGTGGAGAACTTTTTGGTCTGTAGTATTTAGTCCCTGGTATTTGAACCTATGGTTTTGGGCCATGGTATCTTGTCATAAGTGTTGATCCCAAGTATTGGGTCCATGGTATTGAATTTTTATGGTTTTTGGACCGTGGTATTGTGAAAGGCCTAAGGCTATAAAAGAGGAAGGAGATCATTTGGCAAGGAATGATTTGAATTATTGAATATCTGATAAAATGCTAGATCTGGAATACAGTGACTAGGTTATGGTGCAGATCTGGATCTGAAGGAAGAAGGAACCTGAGCACAAGGAGAAGGATAAGTTCTTTTGATGGGTCAAAATCTTAAGGCTTGAATGATAGTATCTTTGTATGATTTTGATCTGTTCTATGTGACGCTTGCTTGATCTATAATTCTGGTAATCTAGGTAAACTAATATCTGATCGTTTGAAGGGGTAAATTACCTTTATAGATCTATACACAGGTTCAATGAAGCAAAGGCACTTATACACACAGTTTATATAAGGCAAAAGTGTGTATACACAGGTTGATTTTAGCACAGAAGCATATACACGCAGTTTCTGTAAGGCAAAAGCACGTATACGCAGGTTGATTTTAGCATAGAGGCATATACACGCAGTTTCTGTAAGGCAAAAGTGCATATATGCAGGTTGATCTTAACATAGAAGCGTATGCACATAGGTTTCTGAATATTGAAGTAGCGTAGGTCTCTTAATTTATGTTCTAGCTGCTTCTGTTGATTATTGCAATGATCTGGGTTCAGAATTTGGGGTGTGATTACAGTTACTATGATCTGGGTACAGTTGATAGAGAAGTGTTTAATTTTTATTCAGTCTTGATTGGTGAAAAGGTGTTTGGTTGATGTAGAAATTCTTGATTAATGTTATTTGTGGATCCAGTCTGAAAATTTATGAAACGTGGTCCCTGGAAGGAAGAGAAGGTGGTAGCCTTCTGCAGGTAGTAGCCTGCGTACTAGTATCTTGGCTAGTACAAGAACTAAGGGGGTTGTAGCTCCCTTCCAGGAGAAGCTGGAAAATGAGAGAGGGTTGTAGCTCTCTGCAGGTAGCAACCTGCGTACTGGTAAAGGAATGCACCAATACAGAATCATTGTAAAAAGAAGTTTCTAATTAAAAGAAGATAGAGACGAATTACAGTAGGTGGTTTTCACCCACAATGGGTTTCCACCTTATATCTTGTGTTCTTATGTGTGGTTGTCTTCTGATCTATTTTATTGTTCCTGGTAACTGTTTATATGATTCTGGTGCATAACTTAATGATCAACATCTGTAGAATAAATTAAATTATAAATACGCGGGTTTCCTTATCTGTAGTTGCAGATATACGCGAGTTCATCTAATTGAAGTAGCGTATATGTTCTGGGTTTGGAAAAGAAAATAATTGACTAGATAATACTGATTCACCCCCCCCTCAGTATTATTTCCAACACCAAGGGCAATGCATCTTCATCTATTAGCCACTCCGGAGGCACCACTCCTTTTAAGGTATAAGTTAACTTCGATATTCGTATATTCCAAGGCTTGATAGATGCATATGCCATAGTTAAATGGTTAAATCTATTGGAAGGATATTTTTCAGTTCATGACTTTTCCAATCGGGAAAAGATTACTTTTGCACTTCTTAAAGCTGGCCCACACGTCAAGGATTGGTGGGAAACCCACTGTAAACGAAAGGAAGAGATTGAACCCACATTGTTTTTAGTGGCACCCACTTGGAATTATTTCTGAGACACCATCAAGGAATAATATTACCTTGGTGGGAGCTATTAAGACAAATACATAAAGTGGACCACGTTACGATAGGAAAGGGACCAAGATGTGTCAGAGTTCACAAATAATTTCCATACCCTTCACATGAAGCTAGGTATCAAGGATACTCAGTAGCATTTGGAGCTCAAGTATTGTGGTTGTCTACACAATTACATAAAGGACGAGATGGAGTTCCTGGACATTTCCTCACTTGGCGTGGCATATCATTACATTGTCAAGATTGAGAAGAAGCGGGACTTTGGATTTACAAATGCAAAGTAGGGAAAAGGTGCACCCAAACCAAAAAAAAAAGGAACAAGTGAAGGCGGCTCTACCAAGGACAGCCCACCGAAGCCGCAAGCAAAGAACAACAACCAAAAGATGAAGAAGGACATGAGAAAATGGTGTGAGTTCCATAAGAACTCCACTCAAAATACAAGTGAGTGTCGGGCCAAGTAGTCATTGGTGGCCAAGATGAAGACTTCCGAATTAGATGCAAGTTCCTACTCTGAATCAAAACCCGATAAAGGAACTGACAAGGGGAAGAAAATCATTGATGTGGAGCCTAATTCCACCATGGCCACTACCAATATATAGAAGATTGAGATTGAAGATCTAGAGGAGGGGGAACACCTCTTCCACTCATAGATGTGGGTGAAGGGTTCTCCACTAGAGTTCATTGTCGACAACAGGAGCCCAAAGAACCTCATTTCAAAAGAGGTCATGAAGTGGTTGGGCCTAAAGACTATAGCACATCCACAGCCATACACCATTAGGTGGCTTCACCAAGGACGAGATCTTCATGTCAGCCAATAGTGTCGCCTTCCCTACAGCATCAAGCCCTTCAGAGATGAGGTATTGTGTGATGTTTCTTCTCTTGAGGTTTGTTATGTATTATTATGATAACCATACTTGTGGAAGTGACATGTTGTATATGAGTCTAGACCTTGCTCTATGATTATTACTTTGGCTAATAAGTTTTATAGGATACCATAGGTAGCCCCGCTTTCCACCATCTCTTTGATCATTGCAAAGCAATGAAGTAAGATCATTTCCCATATTAGGAAATGTGTTTTCCTTATGATTCGCCCCCAGGCCAAGAAGAAGGTTGTGGCCACAACTTCCAGGTAGGGCTCCTCTACCCAATAGTAGCAGATGGACAAGTTCATGGAGGAGTACATGGATATTTTAGCCTCACCCATAGGGGTGCCTCTACACTGTCAGGGTAAGCACTCCATCCATCTGACCCTAGGTGCACCACTACAAAATGGACCAATATATCGCCTCTCTGTTATGGAGAATGATGAGATCAAGAGGCAGATTCAGGAACTATTGTAGAAAGGGCACTTCAGGCCAAGTTCATCACCTTGTGGGAGCCTGATTGTATTGGTAGAAAAGAAGGATGGGACCTGGAGGCTCTATATTGACTATCAAGCGATGAACAAGATCACTGTTCGGAATAGGTACCTAATCCCATGGATTGATGACCTTCTGGACTAGCTCAAGGGGGGCAAATATTTCAGCAAGATTGACTTGAACTCAGGTTATCACCAGCTGCCTATCGAACCCTCTGATGTGTGGAACACTTCCTTCAAATCTAAGGAGGGCCTTTTTGAATGGTTGGTCATGCTATTCGGATTGATGAACACCCCTACAACCTTCATGAGACTGATGGACGTCATCTTGCAACCCTTCACCAATGCATTCATGGTGGTTTATTTAGATGACATCTTAATATTTAGTCAGAGTTGGGAAGAGAGCCTCCACCATATTCGATAGGTCCTTCAAACCCTGCGTCAACACAAGTTGTGTTCTAACTTGGAGAAATGCACCTTTCACCTGACCCAACTTCAATATCTGGGGCACATCATTGATGAGAAGGGTGTACATGTGGACCCATCCAAGATATTCGGGATTAGCCAGCCCCAACCACTCTAACAGATCTCTGCAGCTTTTTGGGTCTTGCCATTTTCTACCATAGGTTCGTATTGGGGATCTATCATATCATCTCACCTTTAAGTCAAGTCACCAAGGGCAGAGTGAAAGAATTTTTTTTTGGTTGGAAACCCAATAATAAGCATTCTTCGAGTTGAAGAATTTCCTTTTTTCTACACGAGTGCTCACATTACCAAACCTACAACAACCATTTGAGATTGAGATAGATGCTTCTAACTATGGTATTAATGTGATTCTTAATCAGCATGCATATCAAGTGGCTTACCATAGTGAGACACTTTCAGACATAGTCCAAAAGTACCCCAATTATGACAAAGAAATGTATTCCATTGTGTAGGTCTAACATTAATGGAAGAATTACATTCTGGGGAAGAAAACGGTCATCCACACAAACCACTAACATCTACAATTCATACAAACAAAAGGGAAGTTACAGAACGATCGCCATCAGAAATGGTCCATCTATTTGAAACAGTTCTAATTAAGCATTAGGTATAAGAAGGGCACCACCAATAATGTTGTTGATTTCCTCATCCAACCACCGGTCATGGCACTAATCACTGTGCTAGACTCCTGTGGGCACAAGACATCGAGGTGGATGCATATTTATAAGAGTGATACAAAATTCAGCAGCATATACGAGACACTCCTGGAAGGGAAGAAAGTTCCAAATATTCACCTTTAGGATGCAATATTATGCCACCTTGGATACATCTTTGTTCCTTCAAGTGATCATGCCAAGATGATTTGGGAGGTGCACTATGGTTGGGTCACTAGAAATTTCAGAGTAGAGAAAATAGTGGCGGTATTGTAGAAGTATTTTTAGTGGCTGAAACTTCGTCAGGATGTGGATGTACATTAGATCCTACACCGCTTGCGTCATTACAAAACCAACCATCAAGAAGAAAGCCCTATATACTACTCTACCTACTACTAACCAACCTTTGGAATCTATATCCATGGATTACATGTCGGGTTTTCCTTCTACTAAGCATGACAATGATTGCATTTTCTTGATCATCGACAAATTCTCTAAGATGGCCATCATGGCAGCCTGCAAGAAGAGTATCACAATAAAGGCCACTGCTAAGATCTTCTTTGAATGAGTATGGGTACACTTTGGGATCCCATAGTCCATTGTCTCAAATCGGGACAGCAAATTCCTGAGTGCATTTTGGTCAAGTCTCTGGTCGATGCTGGATACAAAACTTACTAAATCCATGACTTTCTATCCCCAAAACTTACTAAGTTCATGACCTTCCATCCCTAAGATGGCAATCATGGAAGCCTATAAGAAGAGTGTCACAACAGAGGCCAATGCTAAGCTCTTCATTGAGAGAGTATCAGTACACTTTGGGATCCCACAGTCCATTTTCTTAGATCGGGACAACAAATTCCTACGTGCATTTTGGTCAAGTCTCTAGTCGATGTTGGATACAAAAATTACCAAGTCCACAACTTTCCATCTCCAAACTAATGGCCAAAGAGAGGTTGTCAATATGATGATTGTACACATTCTATGCATGTACAACTCGAACCATCCACACACGTAGCATGAAAGCCTCCCTTATGTCCAACACAACAACAATAGAGCTCTCCACAGCTAAACATTCCACAACCCCTTTCCAGTAGGGATGGGATTTCAACCATTATGCCCCATTGATGTTGCCATACCATTTGTAGCCGCTCAGGTAGATTCGATTCACTTTCAGTCTGAAGCTGAAAGGGCTAACAACTTCATTGATCTCATTTAACACATCCACCAGAAGGTCCATGATATATTTGACAGAGCCAATGCTAAGTACAAGTAGTTTCATGATCAACATCAAGTTTCGCACAAGTTCTAGGTGGGAAACAAAGTTTGGCTACATTTGTAGAAGGAGCACCTTATTGGACCCTGCCACAAGCTTCACCCCATTTGATATGGGCCATACACCATCACAAAGGTTATCGGTTACAATTACTTCAAGCTCTGAATCCCACCGGTCCTTGGTCTGCACCCAGTGTTCAATGTAGATCGCCTTTGGCCATACTTTCCATCATTGTTGGACACATTTGAAATTGCAAAACAACTCACACCAACAAAGCTCAACCTGGATTGCATGGAATATGCCACAATTGATTAGATCATGGACACACATATCAAGAACACTAGCCAATAGAGCATACAACTATATCGAGTTGTCAAACCAAGCCAACTCCTTCACTAGGGCAAATGGTTCACCACAGACTAGGTTCAACAACAATTTCCTCACCTCATGGAGGCTCTACATGCAATGGGGACCATTGCTTCCTGGGGGGAGGATCCATGTGGATACTGGTGGCCACCCACTTATTCCACCTAGACCCCCCAGTCAGTTTCATTTGTTTCGTTGGCCTTTTCATCATTTACTATTTTTAGCAGTGTTTCAGGTCCTAAGCTTCCCGAGCAGTTTTGACCCCCTAAATGACGTTTTCTTGGGGTCCATGGCAGTCTCATGACCATGGCTAGGGGCTTGTGGCCACATGGGCTTCACTCAATGAACCTCTGACGTATCACGTGCATTCGTGGCATATTAAACAATACCCTTAATTTGACTACATATTGGAAAATATCTCTAAAAATCACATTATTTAACCCCCTACTAATACAAACACAATGCACCTTCCCAATCTAAATAACCCTACTTTCACTAGATATTGTACGTATCCATTTTTTCGTTAACATTTTTTATACCCCTTTATATTTTTTCATTAACTTTGGCCTCCATTTTTTATACTGGCCAATATTAAAACCCTCTACCCCCTATATATCCCCAAATATATTATGTCATTTTTTCCTCAATAAATATCCCCCAATATGAACCCACGTCGTATGGTATTGCTCCCCTAGCGAATCCCCCATGCCTATGGAAAAACCTATAGTACTCAGAGAGAAATTTGCAACAAGGTATTGTACACGCCAAATGGAGATAATATGACTAAGTTACGACCCTAGGAAGTCGGCTGCCCAACTAATCCCAACGGGGCCCACAAACTCTTGGTGTTACATCTCCTAGGGTTAGGGTTTTGGTTGTTTAGGGTTTTCTCATGTTTTCTAATAATAAATAGGACCTTCAGCCTCATTGTAACGCAGTTCAGAGGCATGTAGTCATCACGTCTCTTTTCATAGATAAGCTACCATCGATCGAGCTATGTTATTCCATTTTTTTTGTAAGCATAGTTCACTATTTTTATAGTAATGAAATGACGTATTTTTCTACTACATCTCTGTGTTTATTATTCTATCTATAATTTGTTGTGTTCTTGTTTAATTTTGGATCAAAATTGATTGATGAGATCTAGTGTGTTCACACCAAGACATCCAAACTATTGTACAATCGCACATACGAGGCCTATGGGCTGCCAATGAATGAGGTGAGTGGCTTGTTGTTCTGAATGAACATTCGAACCTTCACTTTCTCCAACTCCTTCTCTGGCTTCATTTTCTTCACTAAGTCAAGCAGGGCCCCTTTGAACCGCAATGTCCACTCCTGCACATATGTGATGGTAGCATGTGAGTTTTTTAGAGTTTTAACAAACTATTTGCTCGGCTGTTGTAGGCCATGAAAAAGGACAACTAATTATGCACAGTGAAAAACCATAATAGAGCTTACATATGGTTTCTCCAAGTGTTGATACTTCAACAAGTATTGTTGTTCTCACCTCCCCCAATGCGAAAATTGCATTCTACATTTCTACTCAATGTTGTTCTGCCTCTTGCATGGAAACCTACAAGTTTTTTGCTAGTTGCTCATTCTCCATCATTAGATACTAAACATTTAAACTTGTTGTTCCTAAATAGGCTAAGATGGCTTCAACAATGGTAGGTCGATGCTTCCTAGTGTCCAACACTATCACCCTTTCTTTGATAAATGTAGGTGATACATGATCATCTAAAAAGTGCTTCCTCCATTCTTGTACAATCCTCTTCTAGAACTCATTGAATGATAGATTGTACACATCCATGACCATACCATCATCAAGGAGAACAACATCTTCTTGTTCGCTTGGAGTTGTCTCTGCTACTGGAGGTAGTGGAGACTAAGGGATGACCTATGGTGCTATTGGCATCAGGTCAACAACTTCATGTTGTTGCTCCTATTCCAACTTCATGTATGTCATTTTGATCAATTTCTCAATCTATTGAGAAAGCTCTCGATCTTGCATATTTTCACCTTCCTCCTTAGCTTCTAGTTGTTCTTCCTCTTCAACGTATATCGGTGTTGTTTCTTTTCTCATCGTGTCTTGCCTTTTTTCTTCTTCCTACTTTTTCTTCTCTTCTCGTTCTCTCCTCCTCAACTCTTTTTATTCCTTTAGATCCTCCTCTGTCTCTTGCGGCTTCAGTTCTGCTTCCTACAACCTCTGCTTTTCTCTATTGATCCACTATGCTCTCTCCATCCATTTCTTCCTCTTTGCTTCCGCTGCCAAAGTTTCCTTCGTGATAAGAGGATATGATTTTATTTTGCAGCTTTTCTCTCCCTCTAGACCATCAGTAATCTTCCTCTTTCCCTTGTCCCACACAGGATTGTTGCCTTCTAATATTTTTTTTGTTGCTTCTGAAACTGTTGTTTCTTGTGGAGAAACCTTCAAAGTCCTTGCTACATTCACTGACTCATTGAGTCTAGAGAAATTATAGAAGTACCTCCAAGGATTCTCTTCTGGCCAATGAAATTCCTTTTTGATCCATGAAAAGTAAACTCTCATGCAATGGTCCTTGCAAATACAATGGGAATTGTTAAACACACACATTGCAGCAACAACATAGGAAAGATAAACAGGAGAGTGCTTCTATTATTTGGCAATGATATAATTTTATAGTACATTTGTGTGACCCTTGGATTCATATTCCAAATAGTTTCTTGGACTCATTTTCGTTGTTCAGCTTCCACACCAACCCTTAGAGGATTAGGTGTCCAACATTCCCCCCCTTAATCTAAAGGGTTATGTATGAGTCCAAGAAGAGAGCTATAATATGAAATGTGCAAAAAAGTTGGTATAAAGAGTGATGGTTTAAGGATGACCACCAAAACTGGAACGCTTAATGTAGTTCCCAAAAATCTTCCAAGTCTGGCATGAAGCTCACATCTTCTACTAGAGGAAGTGCTCTTGATGTTTTGAAGAGGGAAACCTTCAACCATGAAAGGGAGGTCTCACCCTGCATAAAAGGGAGAACCTCAACCTGAAAAGGGAAATCTCAACCTGTGATGGTTTAAGGATTACCAACAACTCTAGAATGCTTAATGCAATTCCTAGAACTCTTCCGAAACTGGCAAGAAGCTGAAGTGTTTTGCCAGAGGAAGTGTCCCCAATTTTTGAAGAGGTATCACCGACTGAAGGCATGCTCAGGGGCATATTGTCTCTAGCTACAACTTTGAATCTGGTATGGCAAGTTGTGGCTCAGGCTAGCTTGATGTGGATTTGAAGCTTGTAGATGACCATCATTTCCCCCCCTATCAAATACAAGGTGAGATGATGGAAAAAACTCAATTGCAAGACTATTCAATACTCTAGAACAAGTTCTGACATGTGACTAGAATATCTTCTTGGTTGTTGATGCCCATTGCAAAGAAGCAATCCATCCAAGATGAATCTCTATTCTTGCAGGAGGTTTGTTTCTAAAGCATCTGTTTGAAGAATGACTGGTTTTATGACAGTTCTTACATGATGAAGATGGAAACAATGATCTGTCAGATGGCCAACTCGATCACAGCATTGGCATTTCACAATCTATTGTTGTTGCTATGGAAGAGGAGCAGAATCTGGAACAACTAAAGGTGAATCGTCATGAAGGAATCCAAAAATATGAAACTAGATGGGCTTTGAGTAATCTTGAATATGAAAGGACACGTCCTTGTCATATCCAAGACCAGTTATGTGCTTGTTATGGACATGCTCTTCCCAAGGTCTGATGATTGGCTTGGGAAGTATTGGCTGAATTTCTATGTCAGCATGTAACTCTGCTACTTTATTGGGCATTGGATCTAGATGAACTTCAACAATATTGACTTGCTACTGATGGGTGGTTGTCTCAATGTTCTAAACAAAAAAATGTTCAAAATGATGTCTATTTTGATGTAACTCTTCTTGTTGTAGTTGTGATTCAAGCTGCAAAAAATAAATTTTGTCTTGTACATTTTGCAAGCAAGTTTGAATGTTAAAAAGAGTTTCCTTACTAACTTTTACCATCCCATCAATAGTGGAAAAGACTAGACTATTCAATAACTGTAATGCATCATCAATTTGCTCCAATTAATGACAATGTTGCATGGGTATCTCACACAATGCCAAATAACCACAACTTTAAAGAATATAAACAACCCCCAATGTTTATGAACACTGAACTCTGTCATTCCAATTAATCCTCCAACATATTCACTTTCAAAGTAGAAATGATGGCTATCAAAACTTCAACAGCTATAGCACCTTGTCATGGACAGGACTTGAATGCTCATATATATAAATGCTTTGACTAGGGTACGAACCAATATTCTCTGATATTGCCACTTTCTCCAGTGTTCCAATAAGAATGACAAACACAACAATGACCCACTTATAGGAGCTACGCACCAATGAAAGGATTATTCTAGGAACTGCATCAAGGGACCAGAGTGTGAACCGAAGTGGTAGGGACCAGAGTATGAACTGAGAGTTGAGGGTGCAAGAGTCAAAGGAGGTAATACCACGGAGGAGCGAACAATGATATAATGATATATTGTAATGGGAGTGAGAGGTGGAATATTGTAAGGGAATTGAGCAATGGTATATGGAACCAAACACAACACTGAGCCACGAACAGTCACATTGGAGCCATGATTCGAAAGCTCAGCATATAACTTAACTTGATGGACTGAATCTGCGACAAAATGGAAGAATAGAAGTTGTCTTAAAATTATCAATTCTAATGATTTGTGTTGTGCAATCATCCAATCTAGTCAAAAAGACTAAAACACATATCCTCTTCGAACTCTTCCTCTGGCTCAAGTTTATTTTCCTCTTCCTTTGGAGTAGTTGCAGTAGGTGCAACTTCTGTAGCACCGACAACTGGGGCAGCATCAGCTACAAACTTACTTCAATCCTTCAAATACTCCTTAACTTTCTCGTCCAGTGGAAAAGAATAGTCAAGTTCAATAGCGACTGCTAATACATTCTTATAACCGTTGATGATAGAATGTGGAACAACTACAATTTTGGGATAACTGATCGCCAGAGAAAGAGCTATCACAGTAGAAATACCAGCAGAAAATTTCTCTATTAAATCATCCTCTGCGAGATCAAGAACTTCAGGATCAAATACCGATCCATTATCGTATACAGACTGCACAATCCATCCATAGGAAAATGGTAGAATGCCAAGCTTTGCCAACAAAATTGCCTCGGAAGAACCAACCTTGTCTCGTTTCTTAATAAGCTCCACAGGTGTTATAATTTCAATAGTACCTTTGTTAAGAGTTTACTGCACCACCAGTGTAGCTCAAATTCGTTGATACAAATTCCCAGAAAAATAATGGAGAATGGGAAAGGCACAACCTCTTCCCCCAGTCTAGCTAATAACTCCTCTCAAGAATTTTGGACGTAAGAAGACACTGCAGACTTATCTAGGGCTTAGAAAATTCAAATACAAATGCGCCACTGTTTCCTCTGGCTCAATTGAAGCGAATGATAAAGTTGGGTAGAGACGTTCATCAAGTAACATGATGAGAGCGATTATGAGGTCAATACTCAATTTGATGAATCTCGGGTGATACAATAGAAATTATCTACTCTAATTGCAATTACAAAGTGCCATGGTGAATTCGAAAATCATAGAATTTCATCAAGCTATGTATTTATCATGTTAAATACGACAAGGCAAGGGAAAATAAGTCGGTGTAAAGCTAAAACCATTGCAGCTGTTCAATCGCACCAATTCAGAGTGCTTCACTGATCGCACCAATTCAGAGTGATTCACTACCGATGTTATCCTTATAGGAATGGCTTGGTACACATAATTTTATGGGGAGCAAAGGATCTTTTGACCTTCTTTTGAGATTATGCATCATAGATCTCCCTTGCAATGTGTTCATCTATTGAGAATATGCATCATTGCAATGTGTTCATCTATTGAGAATATGCATCGTAAAGCTTCCCTTCAGAAAACCCTTGCAATGTGTTCGAATGGATGGTTCCATCCGCCACTACATCCACCTGTGAAATGGAAACATTTTTCTAGCAAGTGCCTACAGAATGGACTGAATACCACGACTAATGCCAGCAATAAATTAGTGTGTCAGAGAGTGTCCAAAATGGCAGAGCTACACTTCCACAATGCCAGAGAGCGTTTCTGGAATCCACTAGAGCTAGGGAGTAGGCATAGATTTCAAAGCGTTAAAGTAGGTGTAGCCTGAGGAAACAGCTTGGATGGCAAATGATTTCATGCAGGAGCGGTTATGGAAGATGACAGTTGCTACATAGTTATGCCGTTGGGTAGCTCAGGAGAGAGAACAATCAGATTTTCAAGTAAAGGAGCATCCAGAGTAGAGAAGAATCGAAGTGACAGTGAAGCAGTTTCGAAAAGCACAAAACCAATAAGGAGAAGTGCTCAGATCTACAAACGCCACAAAGCAATGGCTCAAATTTGGGCAAGGCAGGAGAATTCCCACTCTGATACTATGTTAAACACACACATTGCAACAACAACATAGGAAAGATAAACAGGAGAGCGCTTCTATTATTTGGAAATGATATACATTTATAGTACATTTGTGTGACCCTTGGATTCATATTCCAAATGGTTTCTTGGACTCCTTTTGGCTGTTCAACTTCCACACCAACCCTTAGAGGATTAGGTGTCCAACATGAATCATATAGATTAAATTCCTTGGTGCTGAACTCGAATTCCACTGCGTCCTTATCATCGACATCTGCAACTTTCAAGTTCTTAATCTCATATAATCTGATCCACAAAGGAAGAGTGGGACATGGTGTTTTCTTCTTCCTATGCAATGTTGCTAACAACCCTATACTGATGTGGTATGACACTTTTTTCATGATCATTTTGTCAGTGACATACCTTGGTAAGACACGCAGAGGCTTCTCTCCACCAAAAACTCTAATGAAGGTTCCACCTGGTGAGGCATACCAATCTTCAATGTCTACTATCGCCTGCATTTCTTCTTGGGACATGCAAGGTAGATCTTGTTCAAAGATAAGCCTGTATAGCATGATGATAAAATGGTCAGTTAGTTGTGCCATTACTCTGTTCACGACAGTGTCTTGTGGCGTCCATGTCCATTTCATGCCAGGGAACTATTTTTGTGCATAGATTGCATATAGTAAGTATGTAGACATATATAACCTTTCTTTCTCATCCTTGGGTGGATTTCAAGCTTGTGCTACATGAGCCTTCAGTTGTTGAGCCAATAGAGCTGACAAGTTGAATGGCCTTCCATCATTCACCAATAGATCCAATCATTAGGGGAATTTTGAGGTCTAAAATGAACCTCCTAAGAAAAATATATAGCCAAAATAAACTTTATAAGAACCAATTGGATTCAAGATGATGATGTCAACCATGAGGGATGATTCACCATTTTTGGAGTAAAAAGGCAAAAAATAGTAAAATAATAAAACTACTTTTTCAACTCATATTTTCAACTTATCTCCCTAATAGTTTACTTTAATTTCAAGTGGGAATACTCATTGGATCCAAAATTTAATTCATCATCCAAGGAGTACTCATGTTGCATACTTTCGATGGACCCTACTATACGAAAAATTAGAAATGCATGAAAAAACGTGATTGTAATCACGTTTTTCATGTATTTCTCATTTTCGTGTAGAAGGGTCCATTGAAAATATGCAACATGGGTGCTCCTTGGATAAGGAACCAAATTCGTCATCCAATGAGTGTTGTTGCTAGAAATTTGAGTAAACCCATAGCGAGATAAGTTGAAAATACGAGTTGAAGAATACTTTTTTTTCCTTCTAAAATTTGATGATGTAATATAATCTTATTTTATTATTTCCATTATTATTTTATAATTTCCTTAGGAGGCCCATTTTAGACCTCAAAATTCCCCTAATAAAGACTTCCCACCCTTCACTAAATATTTTTGTGCTCTCTTGACCATGGATTCTACATGCCAAGATAATCAAGAGTTGGTAAGCCTTCATGAGGGACTTTGTCTTGTACAAATGGGTGGATGTTTGTCGAAACTTTGATGCCTCTTTCACCCCATGCTTGACAATGTATATTGTGTTCACATAGATTTGGGTGGCATAGAAGAGTGAGTCTATGTGCTTTACTCGCTCGGGCAAGTGATACGTCTATTGAAAATCTTCTGCCCTGAAGGTGGCAAGCTTATGCCTACTAGCACTGCTCAATGTCATAGTTTGTTCATCCATATGTGAGACAATCGAGTTGATGACATTCGCACAAGGGAAGCTGAGCTACCTTCATGCAGCCTTGTATAACCCTATCTACCATATACTAAGATAAATCTATTGGTCCTCTAAGTCTGCCCCAAAGTTCTTTACAAAAGTGTCTTTGATTTGTTGCCATGCCAATGTTGTTCCCTTCTCTATAAGCAACCGAGTATTGACATACATTGGTAAATCAACTAATTTTTGCTCAAGTGCTTCCCCAATGCTGCTCTCGATCGTTTCCTTTAATGCAACTCTCTTAGATGCCATGTTAATTGTGATTGTTGGAGATATTCTTAACGACTATTGTACTTGTGGGGTAAAGAGGACACTCATGGCAAGAAAATGTTAGTTTAAAGAAAAACAACTTTAAGGAAAGTTCAAGTAGCAAGTCGGGTACTAGATGGGAAGGATTGAATAATCTTTCTTTAGATTGGGGACTAGATGACTATGGAAACTGCACCATCCCAACAGCCAAGATGGAATCCTAATGACTGGAACTATGAAATTCGTAGTTCAGCCTCGGGAAAGGCCTGGGAGAGACTACACATTATGCAGTCTTAGTGGCCAAGCTAAGAGGCTAGATCTTGGAAATGAGTAGTGCACAGTTGGAGCCATCTTAGACTATGCATTGCATAATCCTAGAGGCCAAATTTGTGGCTTGAGTCTCCATATTATGTAGTTCCAATTGTTCAAAGTGAAATCTGCCCAAGGGAAACCCAGATCTTCCCAAGGGAAGTGTGAAAAATAAGAAGATCTAAGAGATAGTGTGAAACTAAGTGCAGATCTAATTAATTTTGGATAGATGCATGTGAATCTAGTGTATAAATGATTAAACGGAAGGAAAATGAAGTAAGTTGGGAGAGTTGCCACAATGACAACCATTGGTGCAAAAATAGGAAAACTAATGTGACACTTGGAAAGGCAATATAAAGCTTGAAAAAAACACTTCTACAAGTTAAAATGCCAGCAAACATGAAGGGAAATAGGTGAAACATCATTCACACAAGCCAAACAACAAGATCGCACTAAAGGCTCCTTGATCTCCTTGGGAATGCTAAAGCTCCAAGATCAAATGTGAAAATGAGTTCTAGCAGCATCAATTCAATAGATTTAAACAAATTAGGGTTTATGGCACCCATGCCTAAAATAAAAAAGAAAGCAACACTTAGCGGAAGTTTCTAAAAATAGCACAAATGCCTTCTTGAGGATACTAAAAATAGATCCCTATTTTTAGGAATGTTTTTTGGTTCTTCTATTTTTTTACAAGGAAACTTGCCACTAGGGTAATTTTGAGGTACAAAATGGGCCTCCTAAGGAAATTATAAAATAATAGTGGAAATAATAAAATAAGGTTAGACTACATCATCAAATTTTAGAGGGAAAAAAAGAAAAAACTATTTTTTCAACTTGTATTTTCAACTTATCTCCCTATGGGTTTGTTCAAATTTTGAGTAATAACACTCGTTGGATGAATAATTTGATTCCTCGTCCAAGGAATACCCATGTTTCATACTTTCGATGAACTCCACTACATGAAAAATGAGAAATACATGGAAAACATTATTGCAATCACATTTTTTCATGTATTTCTCATTTTTCATGTAGCAAGGTCCATTGAAAGTATGAAACATGGGTACTTCTTAGATGAGGAATCAAATTTTGTATCCAAAGAGTATTCCCACTCAAAATTTGAGTAAAATCTTAGGGATATAAATTGAAAGTACAAGTTGAAAAAGTAGTTTTATTATTTTATTATTTTTTAAACCTTTTACTTTTTTACTCCAAAAATGGTGAATTATCCCCCATGGTTGACATCATCATCTTGAATCCTATTGGTTCTTATAAAGTTTATTTTGGTTGTACATTTTTCTTAGGAGGCCCATTTTAGACCTCAAAATTCCCCTAATGAATGCAAAATGCCAGGAAAGACAACACAACTCTAGCAACTTGGCAACTTTATGGCTTAGTGCACTACGTAGTTTCTGATCTCTGTGAGGGTTGTGAAATTTCTGGGCTCAGTTTTGGGTTTCCTCCTCATTACTATGCATTTATTGAGCTCAAGGCTCACTAGCAGTTAGGGCTGCGCAATTCCCATCAGCAAGGTTGATTGCCCTCAAGGATTACACAGTTTTTGGGGGGAAGACCAAAACCGTTGTGTGGCCAAGTTTGGTTAAGCTACAACTGTATGTGTAATTCTTTTAATGCATCTATAAACAAAAGATAACCTAGATCAAGTGGTATCAGAGTAGGTGTTTTTAGATGTGAATTGCATTTTTGTATGCTAACGAGAAATAGGCTCCGAAGAGGTAAATGGGAGTTACAACCTTTTGATCTCGAGTTAGGACGTGCACCTCGAAGAAGGAACATGGTAGATGACGAGACTCGGCATGATGAGGAGTAGAATTTTTGAAAGACTTTCTATATGATGGCAGATCATGTTGAGAAGTTATTCTCAGAGCTCGAAAAACTGGAAAATGCAGAGGCAAAAACTCCACAAGGACAAGGTTCAGTACATGGAGATGATGATGGAGGAGATCCACCTCCTTATCCTTCCACAAGTGAAAGTTCTTCCTCTTCTTCTCAACATCATAGTAATCGAAATTCCAAAGATGCATCTAAGAAACCTTTTATTAAGTTAGATGTTAAATTTGATCTCCTCGTGTACAATGGTGAAAGCAATGCAGAGAAACTTAATAATTGGATTAGGCAGATTGAGATCTACTGCAAGATTCAGCAAATCATGGAGGATGAAGCAAAGATTCAGTTGGCATCTTTGCGATTAACCAGCACTGCTCTCATTTGGTGGGAAAACAAAGTGCAAAGCAGCAAGAATGTTGGTAATCTTTATTCCTCTTGGCCTAATTTCATTTTTGCATTAAAGGCACAATTTTATTCGTTGGGTTACATGCAAAAAGCTTTAATGAATTGGCAATATTTAAGGCAAGGCAAAGGTCAGGATGTTCAGAGTTTTACAAAAGAATTTAGGAAGCAAGCACTAAATTTGGGTATTGTACTTGATACACTTGAAATTGTAACTAAATACCTTGGATCGTTACATAATTATATTAGGCATTCATTGCTATTATTTGAACCAACCACCATTGATGCGACCAACATAAAGGCCACTCACATTGAGAATAGGGGCAAATATGACAGAGATGACCAATCAAAGAGAACGACAACAATAAAGAGAAGGGGAGCAAAGCCCTCTTGTACACATTGTGGGAAAGAGGGGCATGGTGAAGAAAATTGTTGGAAGTTGCACCCCGAACTGAGACCTAAGAGGAATGATAGAAATGGGAAACAGAAGGTCGTCGCCACCGTACAACAAAGCCAAGATTCTGAGTCAGAGGAAGATGAGAAAGTCATAGCTACAGGATTTGCATGAGGTAGGCCCATTGACTTGGGGTCTGACTCTGGTGATGAGATGAAGTTTTCAGCCCTGGGGGTTGCGACAAGAGGGCCCATCGATTTGGGGTCTGATTCTAGCAATGAATCAAGGATTTCAATCGATATAACAAAAAGGACACTTCCCTCAGCAAGACTCCAAGAACTTGAAGAGATCAACCACCGCCCAAGCAGAAAATGTTGAACTAAGGAGGCTTCTACAAGAGGCGAGGGATGAAAACCAAAGGTTACTACGCCAGTTGCAAGCCAAGGATGAGGCCTTGGAACAACTGAAACATAGCTATCAGGAGGTAAAGAGCAATTCTCCAATTTCATATGATTTTCATGATGATGAGTTTACTGCTTTTGAAAAACATACTACAGGGATTGGATCCAGACTAATGAAGAAAATGGGATATGAAGGAAAGGGCCTCAGCATCAAAGGGCAAGGCATCATAAACCCCATCAAAGTCAAGGAGTTGCTACACCATGTAGGAATCGGATACACCAGAAAGGAAGTGGAGGAAAATTCAAATATAGCAAGTAACCAACCAATAACAGACGATGAAATTCCTTCCTCACAATCCAACGATAGTGAGGGCTCCATGAACACCTTTCGAAGAAACACCAAGGGGAAGCGCCCCAAGGCAGCCCCGAAAGTTTGGAGGAGAAAGAATCATTGTAGTCATTGCAACAAAGAGGGACACGAACAAACCATGTGTCTGATGCTCCATGTTCCAGAAAAATCACCAGAGGAGCTGAAAGATGAACATGTTCAACAGATGAATCTGCACCAGTCACGATGGTCCGCTTTGTTAAGATGGTTTTTTTAGGAGTAGTAGCTTGTTATGGCCACCATTGTAAATCATATGTTGCAATGTAAAAATGATGGTGTGTTTCCCATCACTTCAAGACCCAACAATGATATTTGGCCTTTCCTTATTAGTATTTGAGGCATTAATTACTTTTTATGTAATCCTTTGCCAATGAGTGTGTGCTATGAACTCTTGGCAAGGAGGGTTTGTTCAGTCATGTGTGGTGTGAATGATTGCAAGAATGTACTAGTTTCGCATGCAGGAAATTGACAGTGTGGATTGATAGTGTGCTAATGCTTTTAGAGGACCAAAAGCTCCTCAGTGGGGAGGATTAGTCCAGAAGGATCTCGAGACACTAAGGGGATGGATAAGGCTTGAAATTCAAAATGGTAGAAAGAAGAATTTGGTGGCATCAGCTGAGAGGGCTCGTCTTCCTGATTGCGATGGCGTGAATAGTTCGTCAATCTGAGCTGGTATGCAAAAGATAGAGCTCTTAAAAGTTGGTATGGTAAGGGAAAAATGGGGCCCACAGTACGCCACATGGCATCCCAGTCAGCACATGGGACCCACATGGCAGTTTTACACTTGGCATTCGCTAGTGGCCTCCTAAACCTGTAGCAATAAACGACATTTTGGTTATTTTTATATAGTTATTAAGCTAACTATATAAACAAAAA
>APFE030142793.1:10003-25676 GCA_000404065.3 Pinus taeda | reverse complement strand
GCAGGTTGCTCAACTATAGGAGTTGTGGGGGTTGACTCTTTTTCTTTTTCTTTTTGAGTGTTTGGGTTTTGAAGATATGCTTCAGAACCTTTATTGGCTTCAAGAGAATCTTCCTCAGAAATACTTTGCTTTTGAGTATCTATAGAAGGTTTTTCTAAAAATCTACCAGGTCTAAGTTGTACATCATTGAGAGGAACAATCATATAGGTAGGAAATTGTTGTCCTTCTACTATGTAAGCATTTTGAAGATCTTTATTATTGGGATTTGGAAATGGCTGGGAAGGTAGTTTATTTGTTTTTTGTTGGAATGGAAGCAAGAGTTGAGAGTTTTGTTGAGGAATTTGTTGTTGTTGTGGGAATGGTAATAAAAGTTATGGATTTTGATTTGGAAGTTGTGGAGCTTGTTGATTTGGAAAGGATGGAGGATATTGATAAAATTGAGCAATATCCCATAAGGATTTTGCATACCTTGTACCCATGATTGATATGGATTTTGAGATTGGGGCCAAGGTTGTTGCCAAGAATTCCAATTTGGTGGGGGTTGAAAGTTCATGGGATTATTGAACCCTTGATTTTGTTGCCCCTTCCATGGTTTCCTTGTAACAAAACAAAGAGATTCTACTGAATTTGGATCTTCTTGAAAGACAACTTTGAGGCCAGGAATTGAAGGACAATCCTTGGTCTCATGGCTTTCCGAGAAAATCATACATGTTTCTACAACTTTTGCATCCAAGGGACATTCCCTTAGAGCATGTTCCTTCCTACATTTTGGACAAAAGATGGCCAAAGCTTCGGCTTCTGTTTTTTGCTTGTTTTGTATTTTAAGGGTGTCTAGTTGGTCGCTAAGGCTCCCTAAAATATCAGTTTTGAACTCATCAAGCATATTGCCAATCTCTGCCCTACTTACTGAACTGGTTGCAGATTTGGTTGCTCTAATCAGAGAAGGATCTCTAGGCCCTTTTGCAGTTTTAGATTTTCCTCTTGATAGATGGACACATAGTTCTGCTATGTCATGAAGTGGAAGTTGAGAGATATCTCCCTTTCCCATCATGTTTAAAATGTCTGTCCATTCATCTCTAATGGCTTTCAATAAAGGGGCTTTCAAGGTTTCCTCATCTAGATTACTCATTTTTTCTCTCTTTAAGTTGTATTGAAATCTTTCAAGTAGATCCTCCAAGTTTTCATCTTATTTTTGCATCATCTTGAATACCTCATCCTTATGATTAGTGGGCATGCAATAGTCCAGGTATCTATCCAAAAATGTTTCTTTCATATCATTCCAACTATTAATAGACTGAGTGGCTAGTCCCATGAACCATTTCAAAGCAGCTCCTTTTAATGTTGAAGGAAACAGTTTGAGTTTTTGAGAGTCTTCCATATAATCATAGGTTCGACACAAGACTTCAAACTCAAATAGAAATGTTTTGGGATCCTCACTTCTCAACCCATGAAAGTTTGGGAGGACAGATGGTGAAATGTTTTTCATTGTTGTATGGGTTCCCTCATCGGCTATAGGGAATCCAAATGAGTTATCCTCATCCCTATTTCCTCCGTTGTTACCTCTTCCTCTTCCATTGTTTTCTCCTCCTCTACCTCTACCTCTACCTCTAAATCCATCTACTACTTCTTCTGTCATGATAATTTCTTCAGAGTCCTCAAAGTCCTCTGGTTCTTCTATTAAGGGAGGATGAGAGGGAGTTTCTTCCTTCTCTTCTTCAGGTGATTCTACTTCTTGAATTACAATATGTTCTCATGTAGAAGTAAAGAAAGGGTCTTCCTCTAAATCAGATTTGGTAGATGGTGTAGGAGAATCCTCTAATTCAGCTACTCCTTGAATTCCAGGAATCTTAAGGCTAGGGGTAGATGGTGGTGAATCTTGTCTATGCCTTGAAGAAGATGGAGTTGTGAAAATCAAACTCTTGGCTCTAGCTATAAACCTTCCCCTAGAATCTCTTGCTCTATGCATGTCATTTTTTTTATTTTCAATTTGGGCTAATATTTCTCTTTCTGATCTTCCAGGTCACATTGGGTGCAAGAAGAGATCATACTTAAGAAATTATTGAACCAATAACTCTCTTTTCTGATCCTCTAGATCACACTAAGTGCAAGAGGAGAGCATACTTCAAGAAGTTATCAATTTTTCCCTTCTTTCTATTGTTTTTTTAGGAAATTGGCTACCTAGTTACACTTCCCCGGAAACGGCGCCAAAATGTTTGGTCAATTTAGAGTGTCCTAAATTGCTGTATTAATTGTCAATCTGGGAGTCGTAAACTGTTGAAGTGCGGTGCACTATATGTGCAAGATAACCTATTTCTTATTTTTTTGTCGTTTTTGAGTTTTTGTTTTGTTTTAGGTTTATTTCTGTTAATTCCCTAATGTGAGATGGAAATTCTAAAAGACAAGTATGATATAAATGTTCAAGGTAATGATGTATTTTAAAATGATTTTTCGAAACTTCAAACTTTCTAAAAACATGCAATGATGAAACTAATTCTTGAAAAGAGAGTGAAAATGTGCCACTATTCTAATTAAACAATGGTGAACTAGTGACCATGAAACCCATTATCCTTGCTGCCATGAAAATGTAAGAAAAACTGAACTCAAATAAATCTAAGAATTGCAAGAAAAGTAAGCTAAAATCACATTACATCAACTCATATTCTGACCCCTCACCATTCGACTCGCTCTGGCTTTAGGAGGTAATCACAAACAACTTGAGCAATCTGATATCTAATTTGCAGAAAATAAAACTAATATCAAACTACACACTTCATACTTCAATCCATCACCATTCAACTCGCTTTGGCTTTAGGAGGTAACTGAGAATGTCATGAGCAATTCAATAACTAACTTGCAGAAAAATAAACTAATATCAAACTACACACTTCATACTTCAATCCCTCACCATTCGACTCACTCTGGCTTTAGGAGGTAACTGAGAATTTCATGAGCAATTCAATAACTAACTTGCAAAAAAATAAACTAATATCAAACTACACAATTCATACTTCAATCCCTCACCATTCAAATCGCTTTGGCTTTAGGAGGTAACTAAGAATGGCATGAGCAATTCAATAACTAACTTGCAGAAAAGTAAATGAGCAAAACTGAAATAAATAACACAATGCTGGAACTAAAAACTAAAGGAAATGAAAATCAGCAGAAGGACAAGAATGATTCCATGTCATTAGTCATTAGAAAACTATGTGTTGCCCGGGTTGCCTATTGTGATCTGAAACAAAAGCACTAATCAGTTAACAGTATATCAAATGTGAAGAACTATGGAAAGCTATCAAGCGTTAACACCATAAGAACTGTGATATATATACAAGTGAATGATTATGGCATAAGAACATAACGAAATGAAACATGAAACTCTACAGTAATAAACAAGACCTCGGCCTATGCAGGGGCCCTCTGCACAATCCTCGGACAGTCAACGATCAACCACCAATTGAGCTCAAAAACAGAGACTTCTCATGTATTAAAATGCAGTCACAATACAGTGATAAAGTTACGGCACAGTGGGTTCCTTTACAGTCAAAATTACATTGTCAAAAGCTAACTCCTATGCGTATGAGAACGCATTATTTATAACAGAGGATAATATAACTGTTTTCCTACATTCGGTGCTGATACAAGACACATAAACAACCACATCCCGAGATTTAGCACTATGGCTGCCGTGAGGATTCAATCTTTGGAAGGGTGTTGTTGGATCCGGTTCATGGAGCAGTCCACAGGTGTTAACTTGTCCCCCAAGATCTAGGAACAACCACGCAAAGCTTCACGTGGTGAAAAACAGAGTTTTATCACCATAGGACTCTTGAATTGACCGTCGTTTTTCCCACCATGTACTATGGCCTTTTCTGATGAATTCGACTGAGCCAATAGGACTCAGTCCATGTCCATGTCGGTTGCAACTTGCCCATGTGGCTTGATTCGCCTGAAGACACCTACAATATAGACTTTGACAAAACATTTGTGGAAACTTGGGCTGGCTGCGGAAAGTGACAAGATTCCGCAACTTATAAACAAAAATCTAGTTCAAATAGCAACAAAAACACATAGTCAAGAAACCACTTTAAATGCCCTTTTTTAAAATATTATGCAATGATACTGATGATTTAGGAGGTTCAGATGAATGGAAAGAAGATAGAAAAAGGTGTAGGAAAGATGCAGTTTTGGGACTCAACAGTAAACATGATACAAGAGGCTACTGTGATTAGATTCAACCTCCTATCTGACCTTATGGAAGTGGAATCAATGAAACATCACACACAGTCATCCAACATCATCAACAAAACCCTCAAGAGACAAGTCAACCACTTAGATAGCCTATCCCTCGATCCCACTGATTTTCTAGATCTCTGACCCCATAGTTTCTCTCATGTTATGGGCAAGGCAGTGACTAGCAACCCAAAGTCGCTCTCACGGGCTTGCCTGCCCGTGACCAGAGACCAAAATTTCTAGTTTTGTGCCAGCAACCCTAAGATTTAAGCCACGTTTTCAAGCCGAAAGCCTAGGCCACTGCCTAGAATGGAGTGATAGCTTAGAATCAGTAAAAATATAGGGAAACAATGATGTAAAATCAATAAACTGAACAATATCATAACCAGACCCCTACTATCCATGACAAGTAGTTCGTCAAACATGTCATCAACATGTAACCTACAAATGTAAACAACATAATTAAGTGTAGGGATCTCATACCTATCTAAGAATAGACATGAACCATTGTTCCCTCATGTCATTCGTTGCATTATTCTCTGTTAGGTCATAGATATATTATCCATTCATATACAAGTAAGAACATGTTGAGAGCCATACATAGTTGTTGTCATAAAATATATATATAACTAGCATAATAGGAACATAAATACCATAAACATATCGGCCATCAAAATCCACATATGCATTAATACATTTACACATGAAAATCAAGGGAATGAATTTCTCATTAATGGACGAAATGAACCAACTGGAAATGGGACTACCACATTCCACCCGACATAGATTCATTGAGCCAAATCTCTCTTCAGCCAATCACCCCATGCCATATTCCAAGCATGAATGTGGGAATCATAGAACACACCAAAAAGACCAATCAAAATGGATACCACCAAATTTCTCCACCTACACCATGAGGAATTTGAGTGCCTCCTAGTCTCTCAGGCTTTACCATGCATCCACGGCCCGATCCAGGGATCACTAGGCCTACATTGAGAGATACTCTCTAGGCCTTACCATGCATCCCATCCCAAGATCCCTAGGCCCAGCGGAGATAAAATACACCTCTTGGCTTTACCGTATATCCCGTCATTCATCAGCAAGGATTCCTAGGCCCACCGAGGCACACAATATGGATTTACGCAACCCACAGTCTAATTCAGGGGTTACTAGGCCAGTGGCTTCACGATCCTCAATTCAGTTCAAGGACCACTCAGACCATGTGTTTGTAAATTCGGAGATCCACCCCACTTAGCTTCGAATCCAATATTGACATCCCACATAAACCAAATGAGAGAACCCATCTCATCAAAGCTATCAGGGAATGGCAAGGCTAGGCTGAAAATATTGTCACACCTGGAAAAACCCATGCCATGGTAGAAAAGAAACACATGCAATCCCATGCATTCCAAAGCAAGCGAAGAAAATACACATGCAAGTCGATATCTGCAATGAAGCCTATCGTAGCTGCTTGATCCTACCTTTCCCTACTTGATCTTTGCTTCTTCTTGCCTTCTTTGCCTTTCTTGCTCCAATGCCAAAGTGCTCTAAGAAAACTCTAAGTGTCCAATAGAGAGAGAGAGAGAGACAATAATGAGAGAGCTCCAAAGCTAAACTGACTAAAGGTTACCAAATGATCCTCATAAGCCTTTTTATGGATGAGGCCTCTAATTTCTTAATTTCTCATTATTTTCCTTCAATTTCCTCCTCACATGCAACTTGTGACCTTTCACCTCCTTTTTCTCCTAATTTCCATTATTTTCATAAATAAATGTGCCAAAAATGCCATTTTTCCTTTCCAAAGCCTTAGCCATTTCCTTTGCCAATTTGCTTAGCCAGAAACAACCAAATGAACTCCCCTAAGATGCCTTGCCCAACATTTAGCTTGGAATAAGTGTCCCATCAACCGTGGTTATTGTTTTTAACTTTTATTACATGGAATTTTCACTAGGGCTATTACAAAACCCTCCCCCTTGGGGGACACGGTCCTCGACGTTCAATCACACATATACCTCCGCAACCTATTGAAAGAAGACATACTACTCATGGAGCTTTATAACACATCTCAATGCAATATTCATAAGGAAATATCTGCTCAAAACAAAACATCATGACAACATGATAACATACCGCGTAGTGGAGCTTTATAACACATCTCATTACGATATTTACAATGATTACCAACCCGCACAACATCATAACATCATGATAACATAACCACATTGAATCCATGGAAATAACCTCCCATTTCCACTCTGGAATCATTATCAGCTATAGCAGTCCACCTAGATGTTTACACTTTGTTTTCACTCACTGACAGTTGAAACATCTCGCCACAAAATCTACTACATACCTCTTCAAATTTTGACAATATTATAATCTTTTCACCATTGCCAGTGTCTTATGATAACCTGGGTGACCCGAATATGGTTTTGCATGAAAATAACTCAAGATCACCTTCTTGAGCTCATTGTTGTTTGGCACATATATCTTGCCTCAGAACCTGACCAATCCATCTGTTGTAACACAATAGTCCATACCCTGTTCACCTGTACCTATACCTGCACCTGTGTATGTACCTGTACCTACACCCTATTGTAACCTGTGCACAATCTCCATATACATGACATCCTACTGACCTGCCTGCAACATCCTATCCTTTAGATCTATACCATAGGATCTCATAGTTTCCAAGTGATTTACCTACACTTGTCTACTGAGAGAATCCGCCATACTGTTCTCTTTACCTTTGATGTGCATGATCTTGAAATCAAACTTGTTAATTGTGGCTAACCATCTAGCCTGGCTAACGTTCAGATTCAGCTGGTCAAAAAAATACCTCAACCCAATGTGATCACTCATAAGTTCAAACCTCCTACCAAGAAGATAGTGTCTCCACATCTTCAATGCATGTATGATCGCTACTAACTCAAGATCATGTGTTGGGTATTTCTTCTTGTGCTTGTTTAGTTTTTTGGACTCATAACATACCACCTGTCCATCCTGCATAAATATTCCACCAAGTCCTCTCTTGCAAGCATTTGTGCATACCATAACCTCTTTGTTTGGGTCTACAATCTGTAAAATTGTTGCATGTGTCAACAATTGCTTAAGTTTCTCAAAGCTAGCCTCGCACTCCTATGTCCATTTGAACTTATTACCTTTCCTTTGCAATGATGTAATGGGAAAAGAAATCTACGAAAAGTTCCTAATGAAACTCTTGTAATATCCTACCATACCCATTTAACATCTTACCTCATCCACACTCTTAGGAGCTACCCACTCCATGATGGCCCTTATCTTTTTTGTATCTAACGCGATTCCCTCCTTGGATACAACATTCCCCAAGTAAACCTCACTCTGAAAGAAACTACACTTGTTAAGCTTAGCATACAATTGATGATCTCTCAACAACCTCAACATTGTTGCTAAATGCTCGACAGGTTCTTCCTCAGTTTTAGAATATACCAATATATCATCAATGAACATAATAACAAACTTATCAAAATATGGACGCAACACACTATTCATCAAACACATGAATGTATTTGGAGCATTAGTTAAGCCAAATGGAACAATAACAAACTCAGAATGCCCATACCTGATCTTGAACGCAGTCTTGTAAATGTCCTCCTCTTTGATGCACACCTGATGGTATCTGGATCTCAAATCAATCTTCAAGAACATTGTTGCTCCCTTCTGCTGATCGAACAAGTCATCAATCCTTGGCAAAGGGTACCTGTTCTTGATGGTCACTTTTCAATTCCCAATAATCAGTGCATAATCTAAAAGTACCGTCTTTCTTCTTCACAAATAATACTGGTGCACCCCAAGGTGATACACTTGTCCTAATGTATCCCTGTCCAAAATTTCCTTCAACTACAACTTTAACCCAACCAACTCAAGTGTGCTCATCATGTAAGGTGCTTTCAATGTTGGAGCTTCCCTTGGCACTAACTCAATAGAAAATTCTACCTTCATGTGAGGTGGCAACTCTATAATGTCCTCAAGAAATACATCTTTGAACTGATGTAAAACTGGATAATTGTTCAACACATCTGCATCCTCAGCCTCCTTACCCTTATCATTAGAAATGTGTACTACAAAAAGCTTTCACCCTTTCCTATGGCTACGCTTTTCTTTCATATTTTTCACCATCCTAACTGATGTGGCTTTATTCTTACCTTGCAAGACTCTTGGTTCCCCATTGTCATTAACACACCCAATAGCTTTATCATAGCAGTCTACCTTGGTACTATGAAGATATAACCAATCCATGCCCAACAACATATTGTATGATCCCAACGGTAATACATTTAGATTTATCGCAGTAGGCATACCATTCAAGTCAAATGTGCAAGCTATTACCCAATGATGAAGTATCTTCTTTGTACATGTAGCCAATTGCACTAACCAAGACTCTACATGCAATTCCTTACTCAAACTACACTTATCCACCAAGTCAGGACTAACATAGCTATAATTAGATCTAGGGTCAGTCAAAATAGAAATAACTTGATCACAAAGCTTAACATCCATCTCAATGATAGATGTCTGGTGTTTTGCTTGCCTAGTGTCCATTGTTGCATAGATACATGGAATACTTTGACCAAAATCCCCAGCAGTCTGTGCCTCTTGTGCATTGTATATCTTAGGCCTACCACCCTGGTGTTGTGGACAATCTCTCCTAAGGTGTTCCTCACCACATGTCCAACACTCCAACCGACCAGTGCCCTCACCTCTATTTTGTTGTTTCTATTGTTGTGACCCGTGTCCCTGTCTAGATGCATTAAAATTCTTTTGTGATGCCATGTTTTCTTTCTCATCTACATTTTGAGGCCTTGTTCTCTTAGGCTACCATGTACCTTTACCTTTGTATTTTCCCTTCCATCCATGATGAGATTCATTCTTATGATTTGACTGCTCATTGCAATAATTCAATTTCCCAATGACTTCCTCAAGTGACTGAGGATCATCATACTCAATTTGATCTCTAAATGCTAATGGAAATCCACGGAAAAATCTTTGAACATTAACCTTCTCATCAGTAAGATACGATACATACCTCAATAGCTCTAGAGACTTGGTTGTGTACTCTTCATTTGTTATTGATCCCATCTTTAGTTCATAGAATTCTTTAGCCTTACAGTCGTAGTACCTTTCTGACAAGTACTTCTTCTTGAAAAGCCTCTTGAAATCCCGCCAACTCAAGTCATCAGCCCTAATGTCTCTAACCCACTTAACATCTTCCCACGAGATGTATGCTTTACCTTTCAAGCTGAAGATAGCTATTATGGCCTTCATGTTATATGTGTACTCATGCAACTCAAAGAATGTGTTCATCCCAAGTATCCAAGCATCTTCATCTTCCATATTCTTCACATATCCATCAAAATTAGGTGCCTTTCATTTCTTGAATTCACCAGGCAAGTATCCCCTATCATTCCTCCTGTAAGGATGATAGCAGTGATGACCATGATGTCTTTCAAAATAAGAAGTAGAATAGTACTTGTACTCATCACCCCTCCTATCTAGAGTGTACAACAACCTTCCATCTCTCTCTGTGTTAGATCTATCTGACCTGTGTCTACAAGGAGACCTACTTCCATATGCCCCATTAGTTCCATCCTCACATCCATGGCTGATTCGAAGTGGCCCTTGTCGCTGCAATTCTGACAAACTCTGAAGAAATATAGCATTAAACTCTACTTACTTCTCTTGTCCCTGTATGATCTAGTCATTATTTTCCATACAACTCCTTGTTTCTTCCCTCAAGATTCTCAGTGTAATTTCCAAATCAGAAGGATTCCCAACACCATACTGCTCTTTGGATTCATAGGTAGAATCTTTGTAGTCAACCATCTTGCTATCCATTTTATATTTCTTCCTGCAATGCATAGTATGTCAGATAAACCAAATCACAATAAATCGACGTACCTTAGTATATCTCAGGGAGGATACCTTGTCTACAATATCACCAAATCAGTGTGATACATGTATAACATAATCATAATAACATATAGACATACGCAGATAAATGTATCAAACATCATTCGTAAGTCCTGATGATGGATCCCGGTTGGGATTTGAAACGTTGGCATAAAAATGTTCATACTGTGGGTTCTCCAGCAACTGTTTCAAAATATCACTCTAGTTAGGGTTTGGTCATCAATGCAAGGCCATATAACCAATGCATGTTATGACCTCATGCATGACCAAAACCATTACTCCATTGTACACATTTCCACAGGAAACCAACAACATGCATAAGCAATGCCTAATCAACTACACATATGCATAAACTCATGTAGTCAAGCATAAGCGATCAATTCTTATAATCAACCTACAAGACTGATACATGTAAGCAAAATATTCAAGAATGTAACCTAACATATAAGGATGTAAGTAGGCGACATAAAATCAACATGTAAGCAACATATAATCCATATGCAACCAGTCACATACTCATGAAAAATACATTTCATGAAATCAATATCAAATTCTCCATAACAACCATACTACAACCATAATCAATCATCAAGCCAATGCAACAAGCACATGAAATGCAAGTGTAATAGACACACATGCAACTAACATGCATGCATAACCAACACACACCGCCCATCCAGTTTGAGAGTTGAACCATGCTCTAATACCAATTTGTAACACCCTCCTCCCACATCCACACAAGTAACCATGCCAACTGGGGTAAACATGAGACGAGAGGCTACTATGATCAGATTCAACCTCCTATGTGACCTTAATTAAGTGGAATAGACAGAACATCACACACAATCATCCAACATCATCAACAGAACCCTTAGGAGACAAGTCAGCCACTCATACAACCTATCCCTGGGTCCCACTATTGTTCTAGATCTCTTAGCCCATAGTTGCTCTCATTTTATGGGCAAGGGAGTGACCAGCAACCCAAAGTCACTCTCACAAGCTTGTCTACCAACAACCAGGGACAAAATTTGTTAGTTTTGTGCCAGTGACCTTGGGATTTAAGCCACTTTCTCAAGTCCAAAAATAGACCACTACCCAAAATGTAGTGATAGCTTAGAATCAGTAAAAAATATAGGGAAACAATGATGCAAAATAAATAAATTGAACAAGACCATAACCAAACCCCTACTATCCATGACAAGCATTTCGTCAAACACATCATCAACATGTAACCTACAGGTGTAAACAATAGAATTAAGTGTATGGATCTCATACTTATCTGAGAATCGTTATGAACCTTTGTTCCCTCGTGTCATTTGTTGCATTGTCCTCTATTAGGTCATAGAAACATTATATGTTCATATACAAGTTAAAACATGTTGAGAGCCATACATAGTTGTTGCTATAAAATATACATATAACCATCATAATAGGAACAGAAATACCATAAACATATCGACCATCAAAATACACATATACATCAATACATTTACACATGAAAATCAAGGGAATGAATTTCTCATTAATGAATGTAATGAACCAACCGGAGATGGGACTACCACATTCCACCCTACCATAGATTGGTTGAGCCAAGTCTCTCTTCAGCCAATCACCCCCATGCCATATTCCAAGCATGAATGTGGGACTCATAGAAAACACCAAAAACACTAATCAACATGGATTCCATTGAACTTCTTTGCCTACACCATGAGGAATTTGTTGAAAAGTGTGCAACAAGAAATGCTAAATCTAGAATGTGCTAAAAATAGACCTGCTAAAAATAGCATGTCTAAAATAGAAGTTTGGCCAGTGAGGTCATTGGCCACATTGGGTGAGAGGTGAAACTGCTAAAAATAGAAAGTTCTAAAAATAGCATTTCTGTGTCCCTTCCTATTTATAGCAGTCCCTCGTCTATCTATAGGAAGTAAAATTAATCTTGGTCTTAACAGCAGTTGGAAATATTAATTAATTAATTCAGTTGAGTTAATTAGTTAAGGAAATTCGAATTTGAAGTCTTTGTGAGCATTCACATGAGTTGTCCCATTGGTTGAGGAATTTATCCTTAATTTCCTCCACTGATTGAGGGAAAAAGTATGAGTTCTATAATGACAGAATCAATTGACTTAGTTCTAACTAGTCAAGTCCAGTTAGATTATTTTAACAAGTTGTTAAAATAATAAAATATAGTTTGTTAATGCTTGCATGCATGTGACAACTATTATTTTAGATAACTGAGGATTCACTCATGGAGAACCGTTGCATGTTAGTTTTGTCAGAGACCCAGTTGAGATCAGATGTGGGATAGTGTACTATAAGATGTGTGGATATTTCTAGTAAGTATTACTTGCATGGATAAGGATTCGTTATAGGAGATTGGAGGACTTGTGGCCTATATATTGAGGCCTAGGTAGTCCATGATTTTCATCTTCTGATTGAAGATCATCAGAGTACAGAGAGAGCAGGATAGCTATTGAGCTGATTCTTTTTGTAGTTGAGAGGATCCTACTTGATTGATAATACATGGTTGGGGTTTTATGCTGGTGCTTCCCCTGATATATCTTGTGTTATGTGTGATGAATTCCTTTTTACAATTTAATGTGTTTCTTATTTGTTCTATGGTTGATTAAGCTTCCGCTAAATTGTTTGTAGAAGTAGATCAAGTGTTTTGCTTTAGTACATTGCATTACCAGGTGATCTACAAGTGGGAAATTTCTACATGGTAGCAGAGTTAGCTGATTTGTAGAAAAAGTTCCACAGTGTATCAAAGCTAGCTGATTTGTAGGAAAAATCCTACAAAATTCTACATGGTATCAGAGCTAGGTGATTTTTAGAAAAATTCTACAAAATTTCTACACTTTGATCAGGTTAGATGGATTTATCTTAGAATGCTTCCAACATATTTCGGCTTCCCCCACATTTTCATTCAATGGATCATGTGTTTCATTTCTACTGTATCATTCAACATCCTTATTAATGGTTTTGCCTCCAATTTCTTTCATGTTGAGCATGGTCTCAAACAAGAGTGCCCCCTTTCTCCACTTCTATTTATGCTTGTTATGGAAGGACTAAGCAAATTGATATTGCAGGAAACTAGAAGAGGGAGTATTCAGGATCTCAAGATAACAAACCATTTCACAATATCTCATCTCCTATTTGTAGATGATGTACTTATCTTCCTCAATGGAGGCATTAAGGATTTCTCTACATTCTATGATCTCTTGCTACTTTTCTGTGCTGCCACTGGGATGGAAACTAATAGGCTAAAGTCTTCCATTACTTTCATAGCATGCTCTCCATAGGAAACTCAATATGCTTATAAGAAATTCCCATTTCAAAGAAATCTATTGGAAGATGGTCATAAATACCTAGGTTTCCGCATCAAATCTCATGGCTATAAAATAACAGACTGGATCTGGCTTGTGGCCAAGGTAGAAAAAAGACTTATCAACTAGAATCATAGATTCTTATCCAGAGCAGGGTGATTGGTCATTATTAAATCTGTCTTGGAAGCTATCTCGGTTTATTGGATTTCCTTGGCATGGATACTTAAAGGAGTACTATCTCGTATCCAAAGAATTTGCTATTTCCTTTGGAATGGTCACAAGGAAGGGAAGCCATTTGCCTGGGTGGGATGGAGTCATATTGCACTCCCCAAGAAATGGGGAGGTTGGGGACTAAAAGATCTTCCTTCATTTGCACATGCACTAGCAGCCAAGATGGGATGGCTCATACTTAATTCCCGCAGTCTCTGGATAGAGGTGGTATTATATAAATACATATGGTTGTTACACATTATGGAATGGATAATACTCCCTTCATGGCACAGGCAAGGAATTTCGATGATCTGGAGGGCTGTTATTCGTACTCTTCCCACCATCATAAATGACCTTATTTGGCGCATTAAAGCAGACACATCAGTTGGCATTGGTTTGGACCCATGGACTGGTTGTGGTAATATGTACCGCCTTTCTCCTGATCTCATTAATTTTCTCAAAGATAGGGGCATTGATACGATTGATAATATTGCAAACTCAGAGAACTCCACAATATTTATGCAGGTATGGAAATCTACCGCCTATTTGGCATTACCCGACCAGTGGATCCAGGACTGGGAGGGATATATCTAAGCATTGATTGAATCACATGTCCATATAAAAAATGAATATGATGAGCAAATTTGGGCACATAGAGTATATTCCCCCAAGGAAGGATACCCCATCATTCATGCTGCTCACAAGCCACTTGCTTTGGATGGGTGGTGGTGATCTCTTTGGAAACTCAAGGCTCCCCCTCACACTCAACTATTTATGTGGAATGTATTAATGAACAAGACCCCTAATGGGGAAAATTTGATGAAACAATGCCATTATGGTTCGACCTAGTGTGCCTTATGCCAACAGGTAGAGGAATTGAATGATCATCTCTTCCTTCTTTGTCCCACTGTTAGCCATATATGGGAACAAGTCCTCTCCTCTCTGACTATCACATAGCGATGGTTCTGTCAAAATGTCTTGGATGCCTGGAACCACTGGTGGGCTGGGTCCTCTAACCTGAAAAATCATAATCTCCCATTGATTATATGTTGGACTATTTGGTTGAACAATAATGGTATCATCTTCAACAACAAAGTATTCGATGGCCCATAAAAATTTCTCAGATTATCAATGCATTTCATGAGATTCTTGATGATGATCATACTCTTGTTTGAATAGTGATACCTGAAGCTATTAACCGTAATCAACCTTGGGCCTATTTTGATGGATCCGCACAAGAACAAGGATGTGGGGGGGGAGGGGGGCATTTTATTACACTTATCGGACAATCATTCTTACCGTATCCGGATGGGATTGGGTGCTAGTACTAATAATTTTGCTTATGCCATCACACTCAGATACTTGCTACACTTTGCATTGGAACATGAATGCAGACACCTACAGATTTTCGAGGACTCCAAAATCATTATTAATTGGTTCAATAACACATTTGCATGTCATGTTCACTCACTCAGGAACATATTGGATGATGCCATGCATTTAAAATCACAATTTGATTATATTTGTTGTCTACACATTTATAGGGAACACAATCAGGTTGCCGATCAATTATCCAAGGAGGCCGCGAACCAGCCCAGAGGTCTATGGTTAATTCAAGCGCAGCAGGAGGCAGAGCATTTTCAGTACTACCACAGACCATACATCAATAAGCTATATTAGAGGGCTGATAGGCCCTAATTACAACTATTATACTGCAACACACATTAACTATCTATGCCTTATATATTTTTGTATAAATCATTTTACTAAACAATCATTGTATACACTCTGTGGGTAATTTTTGTATAGAATTATTTTTTGAAGGCTATGGCCTAACATACAAGATATGCCTTTAGGCATCTACAATATGTAATTTTGCAAATTAATAGAAAATTACGATTTTTCCCTGGGGAAAAAATACATATAATGACATACGAATGTATTTGACTTTTTTTTTTAAT
>APFE030142787.1:0-10314 GCA_000404065.3 Pinus taeda | reverse complement strand
TACCTCTCTCCCACTCTTCCTCCCTCTCTCCCTCTCCCTTCCTTCCCTCCTCCACTTTCTTCTTTACCACTGCCTCACCCTCCCCCTCTCTCCCACTCCCTCCTTCCCCCACTCTCTACTTTACCATTTCCTCTCACTCTCTCTTTACCCTTATCCATCCTTCCCTCCCTCCGTATCTCTTCCTATACCTCCACTCTCTCTCTCTACCTTTCTCCTTTTAAATTTTAAAAGCCCAAAATACATATATTTTATATTGAAAACAATACAGTGAAATATCTTCACAATATTGATTCTCCTAAAAAACAAAATATCATTTAAGTATGTAATAATAAATATTATTTAAAAATAAATTAAATCACATTACATTAAACAAAAAATAAATTAATTATGAGAAAGAAAAAAAGAAAAAGAAAAAAATATATATATTAAAAATAATCAATAACTAGTTTTACTCTATTTATTTCATTTATTTATTTATTGTAATCTTTCTTCTCTTACAAAATACAACATAAATTCTTTAGCAACTAAAGTAGAGGCAAGTATAAAACATATTTAAATATAAAGTTTATGAAGAATACCTCCCATAATTATCTTCCAAAGATAAATGTTAACAACATAGTCGAACGTCTCCACTGGAGCTCCTCCCCAATCTTTCAAACGAACAAAAGAAACTTAATAAAGAAATAATAAAGAAGGCTTTAAATGGGATGGCATGACCTTGATTTATAAGTGATGTACAACCCAACGGACAGAATCACCATGGTCGATGCTATCAGCACCCCATGTGTAACGTCCTGAACTCCTACCCGATGTGCAATGCGGTTGGGCGCCGGGCGACCCAGTCGCGCACACGGGCGAGCTGCGGTTATGCGACAAAGTTATGCGAGGTTCCTTGGAGGTGCAACGTTAATGAAACGGTATGGAGGAAGCTTGGCACATATATAATGCATGGAGCATGGAACAAAACTTATGGAACCGACCCTTGTTTGGATGGAAGGCCAACAGTGCATTCATGATGGAGTAGGGGCTCGGTTGACATGGAGGATGAGTTGGTTGGGCAAGCCAACGCGCCCTGTCATGGGTATAAGTTACAAAGGCATTTGTTATCACTTGGACATCACATTCGATCATACATCTTCGCACAAGGAGTTGAGCGCAGATCTAAGTGCGCAAGAGGCAAGGAGGAAAGGCACAGATATACATGCACCTATTCTTCAGCGGTCGTGCATGAAGAAGCGTTGAAATTGGTGTTGGGCTAAGGTGCAGGCAAAGGTGCACCTGGTGGTCAGGTGAGGTGTCCACGGTGAATGTGTGCCGCCCGATTTTTGCGACGACTTGGCGTGGGTGTCTTGGCGACTTGGGGAGCACCCGCCCATCGTGCAAGTGTGCACGAAGACTTGTTGGTGTGTTGAGATTGTGGGCAGAGGTGTGTCTCGTTGGGAGGCGCCCGTTGTGGCGACTTGGAGGCATGCCCGAGTTGGGAAAACGACACGACGGTGCGACGAGGTGAACGAAGGATTGGTTAGTCATGCGGCGACCATGCGAAGGTGCCGACGAGCTAGGCAACCGTGTTTGCCAAAGTTGTGTAAAATTGGCTGTGTAAATTTGGGGTTTCCCAAGATTTAACTTGTGCATTGTAAAAGTGAAGATTGTATAATATATTGATATCGGGCAAACTCATATTGCAGGGAGTTGCCTGTCCCTTTATACTATTGTGCATTTCTCTTGTATAATGTTATTGATAATGAATGTGTATGGGTGTTCATTGGTATAAAGGCACATTAATAATACTTGGTTGAGAATCATAAAATAAGTAGGAATAAGTGGTTAGGCATGGTCCATGAACATAAGTATTGGTGAAAAGAAAGTGTTCGGTGGTGCCGCACCTCATCTAGCACGGTTGGAAGACTACCATAGGCTTGGGGGTGTGACACCATGCTTAGAAAACGTTGAGCTACGCGATGTAGGAAAGGGAATTCACTTCAGATCTAGAAATTCGCTGGTTCGGCAAGTTGAACAATTTCCTTCATGTTAGGCGACGAATGTACCCTTCTCCATTTCCTTCTTTCCTTCTCCGGCGGTACTCCCAATTTCAGTCCTCATCTCATTGCAACTCCACGAAAAAGAAATATTGCATACCTCTTTTAACACGCATAGAAAAAAAAATAACTCCAAAAAAATAGCACATACCTCTTTTAACCACTGCACAACATGTGGGAAGTACATCAACCAAGCCAACATATCGTCTCATCTCCCAGCGAGAAGCAAATCTAAACCATAAAAAACAAAGACCCAAAACAAAATAGTCAAAAGCAAAAAGACGATGGACATTGCTAAAGCATCACAAAAGAAAGAAAAAGCAGAAATGAAAAAAGAAAAACCAACCAGGTACAATGCTAAATCAACCCACTACCCAAGATGCTCTACCCTATAGCTACACTCAGTTTATGTCTTGCTTTGTACCGACATTCTGCTCTACTACACGCAAAATGTATCACCACTAAACAAAATTGAAGAAGATAAGAACACATGGACTTTCATTAATAGAGGTAATTGTTATATATATTTAGAATGAATAGAGGTAATCATTATATATAGCACTAATGAACCGAGGGTGTTGACAGAAATGGAATATGAGGGCTTCCTTTTCTGAAATTCCATCGCATGTTCTCTCTCTAGTTCTTCAAATGAGGGTTAGAATATTGGATGGTCAAATTGCCCTAGCATGCACCTTCTACTGGTCGAAGGGTTGAGGATTCTTGCACTATGCCAATTCACTTCATTTAGCAAAGTATCAATGACATACTGCAATTTATGATGGGGACCACCTAGTTAGGCTCTGCACCCATAACTCTAAAACTCCCATCCCATGCCCGATCACCTGGACGAAATGAACCACCATGCTCCCACTCCATGTGATCCTGCTCTGCATCCTGTAATTTATGGAAATTTCCATGGCATTATAAGTTCACCTTTTGGATCCCTTCCAAATTCCTTGAGCATTCAGAGGATGGTGAGGATTCCATGTAGTCCCCTCACATTCAGTCGCAGCCATGGTATGTATGGGTTTGCATTCTCCGTCTGGATGCCAAGTGGTTAAGTAGCAACTCCCAAGCAGATGTGCACGAGCAAGCTTTTCTACCAACTCTCTCAATCGTAAGTTCAATCCTTATGTATTTATTTCTAGTGTCCACAACGGCTATGCCTTTTTCAATTCACATGGTAGCCGTTCTATGCACCTGCCATCGATACCCTCCAATACCATCCACGACCTTTTACCTACATAACTTTGTGTTTTAAATGCTTTCTCCTGTGGTGCCCACACTGATGACCTGGCTAATGGTCATTTTCAAGTTCGGAGTGCCGTTGTCACCTGATGTGGCACTAATTTCAAATTTGTTAAAATTGGTTAACATTTATTTCATGTTAACATCCAAATTAGAAATTTTAGCCTTATATATAGTAAAAAGTCATTAATCAAAATAAAAATAGAAATTTTCCAATTACAAATATGGTAAAATTTAATAACGATAGATTTAATGTCTAGAATAATCAAACTTGTTAATCATTTTTTATTTTTATTTTTAACAATTGAACTATACATTTGAGATTAACAATTTTGTAGGTTGGTTTTCAAAAATTAACAATATATGGTTAATCAAAATGTAGATATTTTTATGCAATAATCAAAAGATTTATCTAATAGCATTTTTCATGCTTCAACTAATACATTATCAATCCTTTAAATGCATAAATATTACCTGTTATCTCAACTATAACATCCCTAATTTATCATACAATCATTTTACAATGATAATAATGATTATTTAAAAAAAAAACTTAGTAAAGATGAAGATACTCCCATGAGGCATACCAAAGGGAATTCTTAACATGTAGAGCAACCATGTATTTAGGCTGAAGGGAAATTCATTGATATCCAAGACTTTTCGACATATGTAATCGAATAATAATAAAAGAATTGAAGAGGACTATTTTCAACTTACCATGGTTTATACTTGTGCCAAAGGATACCATAAAGTATTCAAGTACCTATTCAAAGGCGAGAGATTTTCCTACAATTGGTGCAAACACAAGAAGAGTTCTTCTACAAATTGTTGATCAAATGCAATTATATCATCCCCATGAAGTTTCATACCCCTAGTCTTTTTTAGGGTGCCATAGCCTTAATACTTCAACTCAATACTTCTTCAATTAGAACAAAAGCACGCGATAATGGGTCCCCTTGTATGACTCCACAAGGTGGAATGAATGTTGAGTAGGATGACCCATTTATGAGGATCAAGAAGAACCCATTGGACATAAGAGATATAATCCAATTTATACATTTGTCAAAAAACCCAAAGGTGAAAATGATGTGATATATTTATTGCTAACTAAGTCTACAAAAATCACTAGGCATCGCAAGCTTGATGACCATACCTAAATTTTGAAATATCTAGAGATTGAACCAATTCATGGGCCAAAATGACGCTATCAATGATTTTTCTAGCTTCACCATAACTAGATTTCTCCTAGATGATGAGCTTCAGGATTCTCTATCATGTCTTCTTTAGCAATGAGTGTGAAGTAGGTGGCATTAAGGTTATGAGTACTAAGGAGGTTATGAAAATATCCTCAACCAATTCCCAAACATGTTAGTTAATGATGGCTTAATATGATTGAAAGAAGTCTAAGGTAAATCTGTCTAGTCTAGGGGTTTTCCTTTTGACATTTCAAAGACTACTTGTTCTACATATAGAACTATGATCTCGAAGAGCTGGGATTCATTGTGCTTCTAGGTAATGAAAGTGGGAATGTTCTATGTAATTATTTCAATAAAGTCCTCCAAAAACTTCTTAGGTTTAGTGAGCAAATATTAGTAGTAATTTCTCAATTCCTTTTCAATGTTAACATCTCACTATAACTTCAAGCCCTAACTGTCTTTTAGGGTTGAAAATAAGTTATGATGTTGATGTTAAACCATGGATAAATTGAATAATTCTGTGTTCTTCTCTCCTTCATTTACCCATCAAACTTTTAATTATTGACGTCGTAAGACTTCCTCTTATTTTTTACACTCCCCCAACTATATTTGATGTTAGGTTTTGTGGCTGATAAGTTCCCTTGTTCTACCTTTGAGGATGATATTACACTAAACATGCTCCATTTTTCTCAATCAAATCCTTCTACAATTCAAAAATATATTTGAATTCATCTTTATTGCATTGTCACAGATAATCTGACATAATTTAATTTTGCTAGAAGTGATATGTTGTAGTACATTTTCTCATTGGAGCTTCTTTCCACTATATAGCTAAATTATGCTAAACATATGGATTATTTAGCTAAAACGCTTCAAAATTAAATCGATCATTTTTTGGATTCATGTCTAATCTAGTTTCAAACTTATTGGTCAATGATTCAAGCCCATGATTCCAAGAAACGTATTGGCCCTATGATCATTAAATATTCTGAAGAAGGAAATTCATCTAGTTTAGAGCTTATGTGATGAAGGACCCCTCTTCTGTTGTCTTGGGTGTGAGTTTCATTGCATGTTTCCAATTCAAATAAAATTAGGCTTAAATTACTGACTTCAAAAAATCACAAATCTACATCTGGTCATCTCATACCTATGATTTGAATAGAAAGTGGCATCCACCCATGGTATCCACCTATGCTATTGTAACTCAAGAATCCAACGAGAATACTATAAATAAAAAGCCTCACTTGGTAAAATGACAGATGGTTCCTTCACAATGTAGGGTAAATGATTTATCCATATAATAAAGAATTATATTTTTTTCATATATTGTTAGGTATTCAGTGTGTGTATTTTTTGTTCAACATTTTTCTAAGAATAGTTGCATGGCATATTATTATTCTCTCTCTCCTACTCTCTTTCATTATTGATTGTTCCTAGATCATAGCCCCTATGATCTAGATAAGTGGTATGAGAGCCAAGTTGATATAATAAATGTATTTCCTGGCCATTGCTATGAGATTCTAGTTATTATTTAGATGGAATATTAAATTTTCTCCTAGGTGAGGGCTATTCATTTTATTTCCTCAAATCATTCACCATATGGATTTCGGGAAATAACTAGAAAATTCCAAAGGGATCGTGACCAATGAATCCCTTAAGAGATCATCAGCAATGGGAAAAGGATCAAACCCTATGGTTGTGGTTTCCATTAAAAGGGTTGTAGGAAGCTCTAAGATGAGTAGCATAATGATGACGTGCCCCGAGCAAGAGATATGGTGGAGGAATTATAGATTGGAAATTATGTTAGTCTTTATGTGCCCTTTGATAATGGAAAGAACAGGTTGCATAAGTTTTTTTGTAAGAACAAAACACTAGTCCAAGTTCCAGTCTGGTGGAGCCACAGTCTCATGGCCAAGCTACAAGTCTGCATATTTCCTATTGATGGTTCTCCCAAGAAACAACGGTATGTGTTGAAACACCTCAATAAACCTCATTATGTTGTTTCCTTTATTGATTCCACCCTTAAATACTACCTCACCCTCCACGAATTGAGAGATTATAGCCATGCATAAATTAAGGATGAATACGTGGCATATGCTTGGGAGGAGAAGATGCACAGATAATTTGGGATTTTCTTCTATTTTCTCATCAGTCCACACAACCCAGGCTACAATGTTGAACATTATAATGGTGTGGAGGATACTATGGACAGGGCCTACACTTGGCTCACGACCTGTCAAGCCTCTAGAGTGCTCATGGTTCTCCTCAACATTCAAAGTGACCCTTTTTTTGCCAAGATATGTGGTGAAAGGGCAAGCACTATGTTAAGCACAGGGTCCCTCTCTGACCTCTCAAGAATATAAAATCCAAGGATTTATAGCTTTCAAGGTTATAATGACATCAACATGAGTGATGTCATAGTCTCCATGAATGTCATAGGAAATGGTGTGAATGGATTCATTATATTTCATCTCATACCATCCAAGATTTTAGCCACAACTCAAATGTTTCAAGAAGTTAAAAAATTTTCATAGAAATGCATAGGTGAGTCTACGCTCCATAATATGGGTAATGAAAGGTATGGATTTCATGTGGTAGGATTCCAAAAAATGATCCAAGCCTTTGTTTCATGTATATATTCTCCAAATGATGCATTGCCCACTACCTATGCATGAGATCCTAAAGGAAAGAGCCTCTTCTTTCTTCATACTATAGCCAATACATGTTGAATATTTCTTATCAACTTTCAAATCACATCGAAAATGAGTGCAATATTTTGAATCTCTACGCACAACACTGTTGAAAATAATACTAAGAGGAGGGGTGAATCAGTATTATCAAATCGTTTTCAATTGACACTTGCAGATCTAACTAATGAAACTTGCATATACCTTCCATATTTTAATGTAATTTATCCTTTAGATGTTAACCATTAATCTGTATGTCAGAACCATATAATGATGAATCAGAACAAGAAACATAGACAGTCACACCAAAGAACACCAAATATAAGGTGGAAACCCAATGTGGGTGAAAGCCACCTATTGCAATATGTCTCTATCTTCTTTCAATTAGAAACTTCTTTTTACAATGATTTCGTACTGGTGCAGTCCTTTACCAGTAAGCAAGCTACAACCTGCAGAGAGCTACAACCCTCTCTCATTTTCCAGCTTCTCCTGTAAGGGAGCTACAACCCTCTTAGCTCTTGTACTAGCTAAGATACTAGTACGTAAGTGTTGACCTACAAAAGGCTACTACTTTCTCTTTCCTTCCAGGGACCACGTTTCATCAATTTTCAAACTGGATCCAAGTAATCATCAAGTATATGTGCATCAATCAATTAACCAATAACTTCTCAGAATGTTGTAATTAGACAAATAGTACCAGCAACCAGACACCAAGTCTTTACCCAGAACACTGTAGCTATAGACAAAATTAGTTAAAATATCATTCAAGAAAATTCCGCAACTTGACCAGTAGTACCTTGCGGAAGTCCGTACTTTCTCTGTCTGTGACCTGCGCAGCTTCGCTCCTGTTCTGTCTGTGACCTATGCAGCCTCGCACCTGCACTGTATATGCTTTTTGCACCTCTGCACCTACGGCATCTTCTGATCTATGCACATTCGCACCTGCTCCTTCACTGGTACTATTCACCTCCGCACCTGCACCTTCTCTAGTGTTGCGCACCTCCGCACCTGCGCCTTCTCTAGTGTTGTGCACCTTCGGATATAAACAATTTATCATCCTCAAATATACCCCAGACTGTCAAATTCACAGATCCGTTCAAGCACCAAAGCGATCTCGACCCCTCAGTAGATCTGACTTACAATGCTTCGATTTCTTCTTGATTCAGGTTCAACTATAACTCACCAATCGATTATCAGAAATTTAGATCTTACTATTCTTAATATATTCAACCCACTTCTCGTTCGCCCACTGATCTTCTTTCCCTTTTTATAGCCAAGGTCTTACTCAAACCATGGATCAAAACCATTGAGAAACAATACTATGGGTCCAAAACCTAGGTTCAATGTTTTAGATGCAAAACCACAGACCAAAACCATAGGATCAAAGACATCGGACTAAATACCATGGACCAAACATAAGATGTGCAATTTTCTCTACATGAAAGTCTGTGCATTTTAGGTTCGCACCTTCTGTGCGAAAGACCTGCGAACATGTCTGCACCTTTTCAACGGTCCTCCTGCACAACCTGCCGATGACCGCATCTTCTGATCGGTGCACCAGCGGAACCAAAAAATAACATTGCTGCACTTCTAATTTATCATCTGAGATGAGTGGGTTGCCATCAAGTACAACATATGCATCATAATGCCAACAATCTCCCCCTTTGGACTTCATGGCAACAACATCCAATCACTCTCCCCCTTTGACATCAAGGGAAAAAGGGCAGACCTCATTCTGTTGACCATACTCCCCCTAAACACCTACTAAAGTTTCTATTTGGCTGAGATGCTGGTCGTGCTCCCCCTGACTGTAAGTAAGGACTGCAAAAACAAGATGTTCTTCAAGAGAGAACATGACTCCATACATCATAAGTAACCTTCCTATCATCAAGACTCATACATCCATCTCATAAAGCAAGAACAAGGACCATTCATCCAAGGCATAGTGGGGAAACCAAAATAGGCCGTTACATGACCTTGATATGAAAGAAAATACATGACATAGAGACAAGAACAACTATCATTAGCAGAATCAACCTTCAGACTAGTACACATAGATATCGTTCAACATCTACTCCACCAAAAACTCTTGTGAAATCAAACCAAGCACTTCTAAGATAATGCCAACAATGCATTATTAGAAGAATATATTCTCCTCCTGAACCTGTGCCAGATGGTCTTTGACAGACCCATATCCAACTTTCTTCACCCAGAACTCGACCCACATAGACTGAGAAATGTACGCGTATCCACCTGTGTACAACAAACAAGATTCAACAGCACGATGATGCATCAAAACCCCCTAGCTTCTGTCTGAGGTATTCAAATCTCTCCCTGGGTAGAGGTTTGGTGAGTATATCAGCCACTTGTTCCTTAGATGGAACATACTCCAACTTTACTTTTTGTTCAATCACTTGTTCCCGGAGAAAATGATACTTGATAGGTATGTGCTTAGTCTTTGAGTGCATGACACGATTCTTTGAAATACTGATTGCACTTGTATTATCACAAAAAATGGAAATAAGTGAAGTACAAGTGACTTGGAGATCTTGCAATGTTTGCATCATCCAAAGGTGTTGTGTGTAGCAAGATGTAGTAGCTACATATTTTTCTTCAGCTGTAGATAATGAAATGGAACTTTGTTTCTTGACGAACCAAGATACCAATCTAGGACCCATGAAGAATGCACCTCCACTAGTGCCTTTCCTGTCATCCATGCTACCTACCGAATCTGCATCTGTATATGCATGAAGCGTGAGATTTGTATCTCTAGGATACCATAATCCATAGTTTTGAGTCCCTTGAAGATACTTGAAAATTCTCTTGGCTGCCTGAAGATGAGTTTCCTTTGGGTTACCCTGAAACCTTCCAACTATCCCTACTGCATGCATAATTTCTGGTCGGGTACCTGTTAGATAGAGTAGACTACCAACCATGGATCTATAGGTTGGTTGATGAAAAACTGCTGATTCATCATTTGCGCTGAGGCTGCATCCTGTTACCATAGGAGTACATACTGGTTTCGAGTCCTCCATCCCATACTTCTTCAAGATTTGCTTGAGATAATTGGTTTGTGAAAGAAAGATACCGTCTTTGTTTTGTTGCACTTGTAAACCAAGGAAATATGTGAGCTCACCGAGGAGG
>APFE030142774.1:15633-40491 GCA_000404065.3 Pinus taeda | reverse complement strand
CCTCTCTGACTGCAGCTGGGCTAGAAGTTGTAGCCCAAAGATTGGTTAGTGGTTACCCCGGCCGTATTCTCTTAGGAGTCAAAGAGAACAACCTGGGTGTTAACATAAATCACATATCACTTTTCTAAAAGGCCTTGGTTGGAAAGGAGGAATTGAAACTCATTATTGAGAGATATATCTGACAAAAAATATTGATCAAGAAATGCATAAACTCGAGAATGGATCAGAGAACGTAACAAATCACAAAAAGGGGCATTGGAAACTCCTATTCAAGAGAGGTATTTGGCTATATTATTTTAAATGATCCATAAAATAAAATTCATCTATATAAGTGGGTTAAAATGCCTAACAAATCACACAAAATGGGGGATTCAAACTCATCATAAAGAGAGGTTTCTAGTAAGAAATATTGACCAAGATAATAAATTTAATGCATATGGAGTGATGATTTAGAATGGATAATAAATTACACAAATGGATCTCTTCATTTTGGAAATCCTTGCTAGAGTATTTTGTTGTGATTAGAATATGCATATTTTAGTGTGTGGGAATTTCACAATCGTTCATTCAGGTAGGGATCAAGGACTTGGGAAGGAGTAGGACTTCGATATGCCAAGGGAGTTTAAATATTTGTTGTTTTTTCAAGACTACCATATCTTAGCAAATTTGGTTTTATCATTAGCCCACTTATCAATGGATAAACCTCATTTATTCAAAAAATCTCAAGATCTTTGGGGTGGGGGGGGGAGAGGGGTGTGTGGCTATTTAATAGCATATTTTTACAATCCAATTAATCAATGTTGGGATTAGGCTGGTGGAGGAGGAGGATACGCTTTGGTAGAGTGTGTATCTCATATGGGGTGCATACTTAGTGAATTTTGGCTATCACTCATAGTACTCCATTATGGAAAACCATCATAATCCTTGGTAGGTTTCAATTTGGAAGTTCTAGGCACCACCAAAGGTGATACCCTTATCATGGTTAGCACTCAATAACAAAATAGTAACTTGGTATGCATTGTAGTGCAAAGGCTAGTAGGGTCCCAACTATTATCCAAGGTATGTGGAGGGTGTAGAAACAATTCCTCTTCCATTCTTGAATTTCTCATACTTGGGGAAATATAGAGTTATGCAACTAGGTTAATGGTCTATGAGGCTATTTGGGATAGTTAGAGGTTGGAGGTGTAGCGTTCAAAAAATTTCTTGAACAAGAAAAAAAAGTGATGATAGAGCTCAAAGACTCCTCCCTCACATCATGTGGGCAATTTAGCTAGCCAAAAATTCAATGGATCGAAAAGAAAACCTTTTTTCATACCAATCAATTAAAGGTTTAATTTCCAGACGAAACAATAAGGAAGAAAATGAAGGCCCCTACGTTCTAGTTTCCCTAATTAGGGCCCTTGGAAAAATCATGGTATACCTTAATGAATTGTCAAGAGATAACCTATGGTAGAGTGACATTGATCAAGCCCTCCCTCTGATAAAAAATGAGAAAATAACATTCTTATTAGGATTAGGGAGGAGGGAAAACAATAAAGTGGAGCTAGTGGTAACTTCTACACTTATCTAAGACGGTCCAAACTATTGTCCATAGTATGTGGAGGGTATGGATAGCTTTGGCTCTCACATTAGTTTTGTTTAGTCTTGATGTGTTTGTCATGGTTAACCCATTAATTTATTAGTTTAACACATCTATATTTCGAATTCATTAATATATTAACCCATATATTTATTCAACTCAACCATTTTTCTATGCCTCCTTAGTTATCCACATATACTTTGCTCATTACATGCACCTATTTATCCAATCAATTGAATTATTTATTGGATTAGAACTCCATCATTGTTGTTGCTATCGAACCCTCCATCATTGAATGTGCATAAGTTCATTAAACATCGCTTATTTGATGTTTAATTAGTTTTAATTTTTTTATCTGATTCAATGTTTGATTAAGTATTATGTTTTAAGATGGATACAATTTTTAGAATAAACAAAGAAGATACAAAACGGTTGAAACACATTCCAAATTTTATGGATTTTACTTCATCCTTTTAAGGTTACTAAGTCTTATGTTTTAAGATGGATACCAATTTCATTGGCATGTAAGAAAAAATAGAACACATGCAACTATGTCAAACTAGGAAAGCATGATCGTTTCAACTCCATGAAGATAGAAGATCTAGTCTAGTTCCATTGGAAATTTTTCCATATGTATCAAAATAAAGATAGCTACGCAAGAAAGCTTCCAGAGTTAAAAAAAAATGTATATCTTAAAGATACTTATATGGATGAAATAATGGTAAATCCTGACTCAAACTCAGGTTCATTAGCAGTGGCAGTTCTTGGTATCCTCAAAATCAAACTTAATGTCAACATAATGGGTGGTATTAAACGGATGATGATTTCCATCATCATCATTTAGACCCTTAATGTCTTGATGTACTTATCTTGATATACTCACATCTTCATTAAAATATCTAATAACTGAAAATTCAATACAACATTTTTGGTTGTGTGCTCATGTTTTGAGTTGTTCTAATCTTCTAATATTTACTTATATTTCCATTTTTGCTAATTTTTCTCTATGTTTTGATTTTTTTAGAGACGTTGAAATAGTATACCTTGTTTCTTCAAGTTTCAAAAATAATATTCTGGATTTCTAGTAACTTAGCGCTATATTTTTAAAGTTGTTGTTGGGGACATATCCAATATAAAAGACACTAAATAATTTACAGGTAAAAGTATTCCATTTACATAAGCAACCTGTATTTTTCTAAACAAAGGTCAAAGTATCTCATTTATCATACCCATAAAATAAAAAATAAAAAATAAAACCTTCTAATTTTCTTTTCTTATTAGACCTCAAGCAACAAAGTACCGTGTGCTAATTCATAATGGTAATGTTAACTTACTTAAGAAATGGAATTGTAGCAAAAGTTGGATTTCACAAAGCCTTTAGTTAGTGAGTAGAAAACCAAATCTAGGTGAGCTCAGGCTCAAATTAGGATAAAGTTTAATGGGGGAAACCAATGGCCATTGAAATCATTCTTAAATGACTTGTTAGTATGAGTAAAAACCTTATTAGAATCCAATATTGTTAATTCCCCCTTATTTAGTTGTTCAACTAGTACCATAATCAAGTTTTAGCAATGGGGGGGGATAGAGAACCAGATGTCAAAAGGGCCTTAACCAGTTAACACCTATTTCTCAAAGTCCACATACCATTATTTATTACCTTATCAATTTGTGTGAGAAAAACTCTAAGATGTATGGAAATCAACCTAGATGATCAGCTAAGGTCCCTACATAATATCCATCATAGATAGAAGTTGTAAAACTCAAAACAACTATAGTGTTTGATTTAAAGGCAACCATCCAAGCGTGAGCAACATTGAGTTTTAGTAGCATAAAGTGAGCTCAAGGGGAAAATATACGATGATGTTTCCTTGTTAATTGAAGATAATAATATGTTTAAGCTCAAGAAATGTTTATAACAAAACCAACAATCACATGCCATTAAAAGGAAAATAACTTTAAGAATTGACATAATAGGAAAAATGAATCAATTGGATCTAGTGAGAGTGTTTGGAAGGAAGAAATGTTGTCCTCCCCACCAGAGTTCTAGATTGTGACATGTGTGTCCTTCATGAGCAAGATGTATATATGTGATGATGGAAAGGTACCAACAATCACACCAATTAAGGTAGGGTGGAATATGTTTCAAACAATTATGATGTATATATGTGATAATGGAAAGGCACCAACAATTCCACCACCTTTGTTAGTGTGATCGTCGAAGGTGGGATGAACCCTTGCGCCTTGACGAATTTAGTTTACCCTAAGTATCATCCTCAAAATGAGGAGAAATATGTGATTGCTTCAAAAAAATTGAGGCAAAACAAGCCCAACAAAGTAGTTTCAAGTATATAAAATTGAAAATAAAATTACCACTCTTCCATAGCATGGTTTTCCCTAATTAATTAGTTACATTTACAAAAGCAAAAGACTTGATGTTGCAAACTATTAGAAAGTTTTAAACTACTTTCTAAATGGTAATAACTAGAACAATGAGAATAGATATTAAATACAATTAGCAACTATTTTTTATTGAAGATGATTTTCAAATGCATGATAATAATGAATGAGTGGATTTAATGGTGCATTGATGATAGCTTTGCTTCATATATTTTTGTTGAAGTATATGATGATGATTTCTATATGCATTGTCCATTTTCTTAAAATGTGAGCTAAACCACTATTATTCTCAACATTTGAACCACAAGGTGAGGCTCATAGTTAGAAGCAATGTGGTGTTGATGAGCACATTGCCCCTGTGCCAGACGCAGCTTGGTGGGTATGTTGCAATATACATGTTGAAGAAGAAGAATGTAAAGATCAAGAACTACTTTAGATTTTGATTATGAGAAAGGCGACATGGCTAAATAGGTTTTAAAGGACATTAATAGATAGACATAAACAACTAAGTATTATAATTTTATGCCAAAATTCACTGTGAGGAAAGAGTGAGTATTCAAATTTCAGACCTAATTTTAGAAGACACATAAATGCAAATCATACAATACCTCAATAGAAAACCAATACTTTAGAGAAAGTGGATGTGTACTTGGACATTTATGACCATCTTCGTAAATGAGAGAATGCTTAGAGATGGAAACAACATATATCGTTTAAATATCCCCTACAAAGGGTGCCCAAGAGCAGGCATACCCGCACCCCTTCCCCCTCACCTTGATATGATGTCAGCTCACATGAAAGGGGGTCATGGCTCCCACAATACTTGGCACATTGCATGTGCTCCTGTCACTTCATTGATCATGGCACGAAGACTGCATAAGGTTCAAGGTCATTTGAATATTGCAGGTCGTATAAGGAGTTACAGATGGACTCAGTAGGAGAATTCTATCAGATTGGAGGATGAGAGTAGTGACCAGCGAGCATGGATGCTTGGAGATTATGCCCAATAGTTATTGTGACTCACTGATTTTTTTGCTTGCAACACCGAATAGTCTTCTCATGTTGATGTATGTCAAGGTCTAGCACATCCAGCCTGTTTGTATCAATTTATATTTACAAGGTGCTCTAGTTAGACGAGGTAGTAGCAATCTCAAGACTTTGAAGTGAACTTTCGTTACTGTAAAAACAACAAAATTGGTCTATACCTAACTTCAACTATATATATATATACAAAAATCACATGAGATAATGATGAAGAAAGTTAACTTGGAGTTGATAAGATTCATAGGGATACATACATGTGTGCCTCGACTCCTATAGCCTCAATTGTCTATCTACACAAAAGTATTTTATGTAAAGTTCAAGGATTCACCCTTCCTTGCAATCTTTGCTATCTTATTAGTTAACAATTTACATATCCTTTTACACTAAAAGAAAACAATAATAATAAATAAATAATAATAATAATAATAATGTTGGAAACCAATAAAATATTTATCATTCTATTAATTTATTAGATAAATTATTAATAAAATTATTTTGCAAATTTAGAAAAAAATAAAATTTCCATAACTTTAACCAATAAAATAAAATAAAAATTTATTTATTTGATGAATCTACACTACCTGGGGATTTGAAATCTGAAAAAGCTAGATTAAAAAAAGTAAGAAAGAAGTAACCAAAAAACAAAAAAACAAAAAGATAATTCTACATCAAATTCAAGAAAACACAAAAGCGCAAGATGAAAATGCTTTTTACTGCTGAAATGGTGAACCGTAATCCGAAAAAAAGCAGGCTCCAATGCTTTTCCCATAGCCATTTGAAGTGGTGAACCGTTGGGATTCAAGAAAGCAGGATCCAATGTGTTTTCCATAGTGCCGACGTAAACCCTTTGCATCTGGTGAACGGTGGCGAATTATATAGCCTTTGATTAATGGTTAAAAAAGCATTTGACTTCGGATGCTTCAATGGTTTGTTGGCGGTCATGTGTAACAGAATTTCTATCCGTTGAAAGGAAGTGGGTATATATACCATTTTCTTCCTCCTCTGTAGCATGAATGATTTTAGGTATTTGCGGATGTATACTTGGGACTCTGGGTGTCGCTTACAGCACAGTGACTTCATTTGGGCATTTCAAGATTCAGCAAGATTCTTATGGTTTGTGGTATGTGAGTGTACCCTTGCGCAGAGGATCAACAACAACTCATTGGCCTCCCCTTCTAGGAAGGGTTCCTGCGTGTCATTGATTAGGAATTCTCAGAGATGGGCTCCTGCTGTATTAGCAGTGGAGAAAAAGTTTGTAGCACTGACTGAAAATTCAACAAGATTACAGAGTTGGATCACTCATTGGCATGAGGAAAACAGGTTATATCCCCAATTGGGTTCTCTTAATTAGGAAGCAAAATGAAACAATACTGATTGGTTCTCCTTTTGTAGTTGCAATGCCGAGCTATCAGAGTGGAATGGAGCATTCAAAGAGCTATACTTGTGTTACATCCCATGGTACAAAATTGAGCACAAAACACATCTATACCCTTTCCAGTATGGAACGTGAAACTGTGCAATACCCTGTTCAAAAACAACATCAAAGCCAAATTCGGGATGTTGCATTGCCACCTGGGAGAAATTCAAATGTTGCAGCGTTTCTTGTTACCAATTTTCTCAGCGCTTTCTATCTCTACAAACGGAAGTTAGGCCATGGGAAGGACATCTACATGTACAGGTCTGTTATAATTATCATCCCATGGGTTTTCTGTTAGAGATTGACTTAAAGTTTGGAGAATCACATGGAAAATTGATTATAGCTTCAGGCCAATGATTCTTTTTCATTTTTACACATCCAAAAAGCTTGTTCAATTAATCTAGAACCTTGAGAGCGAGAGAACTCACTTAGTTAATGTGGTTTCAGTAGCCCCTCGGATTTTTTGTGTGGTCATATGTAAAATTTGGGTTGGAGATTTCTGAGAACCCATGCTTCAAGAGTTAGTCTAATTCTGTGTTTGCTGATTATTGCAGAGGTGACAAAGCATTTTGCGGCTCCCAACAGATTTTGATGGATGAATGAATGGAAGCTTTTAAATCGAATGCTTCTTCTTTTGGTAGCAAACTTTTCTTTAGCGAGTTCAGCTACTCTGCTAAGACAGGAATGGGAATTGTCCGAGCAGGGAAAGGCATGTCAGTGTCTGTATTGCTCGGATCTGGAGGCTGTAGGAAAATACAGTGTGGCAGAATTTCTATGCGTTGAAAGGAAGTGGGTATATATACATCTACCCTCCCAAATTTAGCATTCTCTTCCTCCTCTGTCCATCGCTTGCTCGCTCTGTATGCCTGTGGGGATTGGGAGTCTAAGTCTGAGTCTGAGTCTGAGTCATGTCATGTCTGTGTGTGGTCTGGAGTTTGATTCTGAGTCATGTGGGTCTATGTGACAGAGGAGGAAGAGGCCTCAGGCAGGCCTCCATTTGGATCATCTCATTTCATTTCAGTTAGAGCCTCTCCCCAAGGGTTCTTGGTTTCAGGGAAAAATATTTCATTTTCTATAATTTGTTCATTGTTTTGCTTCGAATCTTTGGTATAACTATATTGTTTATTTTTTATTAGCCTATTCTCCAACTCTCTCTTCTTAGGGAAGTGTACAAATTGAGATAAGTGGCTCAATAATGTGGCTCTCCTGCTCTGTGTAAATTTTGTGTGATTTTAATTTGTAATCTAGGACACCCATGGAAAATTAGGATGTTCAAACCCTGACTGGCGCCCCCACATGTTTTTCTCAAATATTATTAACCTCAAAAAAGCAATTTCTTAAGAAATCTGATTCCTATTTATTTGTTATTTACAGGTGAGAACGACTCATAAACAATTTTATAATCGTTCACACTTTCCTGTATTCAAATTGCTCATCAGAAATTTTTGGTTCAGCGCCTCAGGTATTATAATTAATTGTTGTGATTTTTATATGAAAATCAATCTCTTATACTATATTGAGTCTTACGTTTGTGTTATAATTATTTTATTAAACAAAATTCTTTGATCTTCTGTTACAGAGATTTGTCCATAGAGTTAAAAAAAACAAAGTTCTGTCAGCGGAATTCTTCCCAGAGAAAAACAGAGTTTTTTCCAGGGAGTTCTTCCCCAAAAAAAAGGCAGCGTTCTATCGGTAGAACTCTTCCCCAGAAAAAGCCACAAGAGTCTCAACTCCAGCTCCAAGTATGCGCTGCTTCCTCTCTCTCAAATGATTGGTAGATCAACCCTCTTGCAATTAAATTAAATTTTCAGAAATTAATTTAATTTTCCCCCGCGTTTCTTAACGCCACTGTCCAGTCACTTTTATAATCTTATTTATTTTATTATAATTAAAATTGAAATCAGTGTTTGATAGGATAAGTTTCACAATTAAAAAAATTGAAATCAGTGTTTGATAGGATAAGTTTCACAATTAAAAAAAAATCGTTGGTTAGGGAATATTGGTTAAGTTGAAAATCACCAAAACATCCTCCTGCAAAGAAAATAAGTAAATCCTAACCTTTTAGGATTCCAGATCTTGACTCTTTGAAAATGAGCTTCAATTTGATTAAAACAAAGAAAATCACCAAATCTTACTCGGTTCTCCCCAGCTCTTAATTCTTCACTTTAAAAACTCCTGGATCTTGCTTTATTATTATTATTTTTTTTAATTATGTTTTAACTGTAATATATATATAATAATATTTTTTTTAAATAGTAAATTTGGTTCACATTGCTTCCAAATCAGGAACTCAATCTGCATATGGAAAATCCTTCTTCCTCGGATTCTTTCTATGTTTGCTTCATGCATTGGGATTAATTTAATTTACTGGCATGTCTCCAATTTGTTTAATTCTACCAGAACATCATCCTCCCGGCAAAGAGACCCTTTTAGGATCCCAAATCTTGACTATCCTTGAACTCTTTTTTTTAATGAATTTCAATATTGCTTCTGCATTCTTAATTCACATTAAAATCTCCTAGGTTTCCATTCAATTAACCAATAATCTGTTTTTATAAAATATTTTAAAAATTAATTTTAAAATTTACTGCACATAAATGCATATTTTTATTATATGTAGAAAATAAGAATTATTTTTACAAATTGAAAGTTTTTTGGTTTTGCAGGTCTACTTTGAGATTGACATCCAGGAATAGTTCATAATTATATGTTTATTCAAAAAAATATGAACGTAGCTATACAGTCATTGTCATTCTCTTTTTCAGATATTTCCTTTGTAATAATGTCTGGCTTATGTGCATAACAAGTATTAATAAAAGTGTATTTTTTGTGGGAGAGGTAAAACCTCTCCCAAATGCTTTAGGAGATGGGGCCCATTCTCCTTAGAGTTGTGTAGTATTTATTGTTTTCATGTTTTTGTTTTCATTTTTATTTTTTATTAAATTTACACATACCAAAATACATTTCAAGTATACACATTTACTGTTTTATATTATCATTAATTGTATTTGGATTATTTAATTTTATATTTCAGTGCATTAAAAAAATGGGTTAGAGAAATTTTATATACACACAAATTATATAATTTCGCAAATAAAATAAAAACACTAAGTAATTTCATAAGCAAACTATTTATATTATTTTAGTTTTCTCTTTAAATTCTAATTTAAAATTTTTTTATCTTAAACTTTATTTCCTTTCTAATTTTCCTTTTTTTTAATTATATTTATATATATAATTAAATTAAATTAAATAATTATATATTAGATTGATTGGTAGATTAAATTTGTATGTTGCTCTGAAATTGTATGATGTTTTTATTTAGCTAATTGAATGTGCATATGTATATGTATATAGGTGGTTTTCATAATGTTTGTATTCTAAGTTGAAATTGTATTTATGTTTGTTAATTTCAGTTTTTCTTATTTGAAATTGTAGGTTGTGTTGAGTTGTTGAAATTATTTGAAATGATGTTTGCTGTATATTTATATGTGTGCTTTGAAAATTTGTAGGTAAGTTGTTGTGGTTTTCATAATGTTTGTATTCTAAGTTGAAATTGTATTTATGTTTGTTAATTTCAGTTTTTCTTATTTGAAATTGTAGGTTGTGTTGAGTTGTTGAAATTATTTGAAATGATGTTTGCTGTATATTTATATGTGTGCTTTGAAAATTTGTAGGTAAGTTGTTTTGGCAATGTTTGTTTGTTTGATAAAATGAATTTGTATGTTGATCCGAAATTGTATGATTTGTTTATTTAGCTAATTGAATTTGTGTATGTATGTGTGTATATAGGTGGTTTTCATAATGTTTGTATTCCAAGTTAAAATGATGTGTTTATTTAGCTAATTGAATTTGTGTATGTATGTGTGTATATAGGTGGTTTTCATAATATCTGTATTCCAAGTTAAAATTGTATTATATTTGTTAATTTGATTTTTTCTTATTTGAAATTGTAGGTTGTGTTGAGTAGTTGAAATTATTTGAAATGATGTTTGCTTTATATTTGTATGTGTGCTTTGAACAATTGTAAGTTGTTTTCGTAATGTTTGCTTGTTTGATGGTTGATTCGAAATTGTATGATGTGTTTATTTATTTAACTGAATTTGCATATGTATGTGTGTATAGGTGGTTTTCACAATGTTTGTATTCTAAGTTGAAATTTGTATGTAAGTTGTCCTTGCAATGTTTGTTTGTTTGATAAATTGAATTTGTATGTTGATCTGAAATTGTATTATGTTTGTTAATTTGAATTTTCTTATTTGAAATTGTATGTTGTGTTGAGTAGTTCAAATTATTTGAAATGATGTTTCGTTTATATTTGTAGGCGTGTTTTGAAAATTTGCATGTAAGTTGTTTTGGAAATAGGTGTTTGTTTGATAAATTGGATTTGTATATTGATTTGAAATTGTATGTTGTGTTGAGTAGTTCAAATTATTTGAAATGATGTTTGTTTTATATTTGTAGGCGTGCTTCGAAAATTTGTATATAAGTTGTTTTGGCAATGTGTGTTTGTTTGATAAATTGGATTTGTATATTGATCTGAAATTGTATGTTGTGTTTATTTATTGAACTGAATTTGCATATGTATGTGTGTATAGGTGGTTTTCATAATATTTGTATTCTAAGTTGAAATTGTATTGTGTTTGTTAATTTGAATTTCTCTTATTATTTAAAATTGTATGTAAGATTGTTTGGAAATGCTTGTTTGTTTGATAGAATTTGTATTCTAATTTGAAATTGTATGATGTGTTTATTTATTTAATTGAATTCTCCATAATCTTTGTATTTTAAGTTGAAAGTGTATTATGTTTGTTAAATTGAAATTGTATGTTGTGTTGAGTAGCTGCAATTCTTTGAAATGATTTTTACTTCATGTTTGTAGGTGTATTTTGAAAATTTGTATATAAATTGTTTTGGTAAATTGTTTTTGTATGTTTATCTAAATTTGTATGATGTGTTTGTTTATTTAATTGAATTTGCATATGCATCTTGTGTATAGGTGGTTTTCATAATGTTTGTATTCTAAGTTGAAATTCTTTGAAATGATGTTTGTTATACATTTATATCTGTGATTTGAAAATTTATATGTAAGTAGTTTTTGCAATGTTTGTTTGTGTGATAAATTGAATTTGTATGTTGATCTGAAATTGTATGTTGTGTTTAGTAATTCAAATTATTTGAAATGATGTATGCTTTATATTTGTAGGTGTATTTTGAAAATTTGTATGCAAGTTGTTTTGGCGATGTGTGTTTGTTTGATAAATTGGATTTGTATGTTGATCTGAAATTGTATGTTGTATTTAACTGAATTTGCATACGCATGTGTGTATAGGTGGTTTTCATAATATTTGTATTCTAAGTTGAAATTGTATTGTGTTTGTTAATTTGAATTTTTCTTATTTAAAATTGTATGTATGATTGTTTAGAAATGTTTGTTTGATAGATTGAATTTGTATTCTAATTTGAAATTGTATGATGTGTTCATTTATTTAATTGAATTCTTCATATTGTTTGTAGTTTATGTTGAAAGTGTATTATGTTTGTTAATTTGAAATTGTATGTCGTGTTGAGTCGTTGTAATTCTTTGAAATGATTTTTATTTCATGTTTGTAGGTGTGCTTTGAAAATTTGTAGGTGGTTTTCATACTGAGTTGAAATTGTATTACGTTTGTTAATTTGAATTTTTCTTATTTCAAATTGTATGTTGCTTTGAGTATTTGAAATTATTTGTATATGCATGTTGGTGGTTTTGCCATAGATATATGTGTGTTTTGAAATTGTGTATGTATGTGACTCCAATAATGTTTCTTTATTTGTTATAGATTAAATTTAGATATGTATATTTATTAGTTTTATATTTTATTAGTGCATGTTTATTTTTTTGTATTTTATTATTGTAGTTATTATTGTTACTATATAATAATATAAGTAGTGTGTATTTATATTAAATTATTATAGATTAATTTATATGAAGTTTTAGATTGTTATAGTATAGTATTTGTTTATTTATATGTAGTATATTATTTTTATGAATGTATGTTTTTTGAATGAGATTGTTTTTTAGGTTATATTGTTGAAGTAATTATTTATTTATTATATATTAATTAAAAATATATTTATGCGCCTGATCGGGCTGGATGGCCTGGCGTGGAGTTATGTGACATCCTGGCGGCGCACGATCAAAGGTTTAATTACGAATGATCAAGGCAGGAATGATACAGGCAAGTGGAGCGGTTGGCAGAGGGAGAAGGCAGATCAGGGGTTCAGTGAAGCAGGTGCTCTGAGCAGCGGACGGGACGGAAGGACGGCGAACAGGCTGCATCATTATGGGATGGGTCTTGGGAGTATCTACAGCCATCACTTCGGCAATGATACCGACGGGACGAGGGATGTTAAAACCGGGAGCAAGAGAGGGATTATTCGGTGTGAGGATCGCTTAATTCCTGTTTGTTGTTACCTGGTGCGCTGGTGGGTTGGGATTATTCGTTGTGAGGACCGCTTCATTCCTGTCTGCTGTTACCTGGTGCGCTGGTGGGTTGGGATAGCTACCGTGAGGAAGGCGAGAGGTGGAAGTTGCAACGGAAGAAGGATAATGAAAGGGGAAGGCAGTGGAAGCGAGCGGAGATGGCTGCGAAGCGGGGGGCAGGAGGACCATCATAAACTCCCTGCCGACTTGAAGGGCAAGCGGAAGGTGGATGCTGAGGGGAAACCGCATGTTCAGTTTGTGGAGATTTCAGAAGAGGAAAATGAGGAGCCACAGGGCAACCAGGAGGAGGAGGCCTGGAGAAACCGATGGAAACGATTACCGGGCGAGGAAAGCGAGGATACTGATAATGGCATGGGCCGCTTCGTTGGCAGGGGCAGGGGAGGCCTGCGTGGCAGAGGGAGAAGGGGTCGAGGCCGAAGGGGCCGAGGAGGCCGTCAATGAAAGGATGGGGCGGAGGGTAGAAGCCGGAGGGGGCGTCAGTGCAGCCCTCTCCAGGAGACGGATGATGAACCCGCGGCGGGAGACGATTCCAGGCGAACCAGACAAACTATCAGTGATCGAATAAGAATTGCTGAGCAAGAATACAGGGAGAATTCAAATCCAAAGATTAGGAGAATAATGGAGCATTGGGAGGAAGATGTTATACAGGCTCAATTAGAAGAAGAAATGGAAGATTGGGTTGCCACTATGCCTGACCCTGGCCATACCAGAGACCGAATGACCCTCTATAAACAGTCTCTCCATTTATATTGGGTCATGAAGCGGCTCATGGCAAAAGCTTTAGAGCAGGTTGCCATGGAGATGGCAGAAATGGTTCAGAGCCTCCCCAATGTGAAAAAGGAGTTGAAGGACATAGTTATCACCATGCTCCTGCAAGACAAAAGACTGGAGGATCTGCAGCAGCAGCTCGTGGCAAGTGGAGTGCTGGTGAAAAAGGAGAAAGGCCAGCAAGCTGAACCTGACAAGTAGTGTTCAAAGGCATGTTCTTGCTTTTTGGGAAATTCCTCGTTTTTTATTTTCTGTAGGCATGAAATCTTTTGCTGTTTTTACATGTAGGAAGAAGTATGTAGATAATAGTATGGTTTAGAAACAGAAACTGATCAGGAAACCTGATTTGAAACGGTGGCTAATTCTCATTTTTGGTTTAATGTGACAATTTTGGATGGTCAAGAGACCCGGTTTCCCTTCGGGGCGGGGTGAGACCATTCTGAAACTGTTGTATATATTACTTTTTTGTTAATAGAAATGGACATACCCAGATTACAAAAAAAAAAAAAAAAAAATATATTTATATATCTAATTTTATAAATATTATTTTCTCACTCCTTTTTTTAATTTTTATATATTTTTGATTTTATTTTTTCTTATTTCTATTTTTTTTTGTAAGCTATGGTGTTTCCACTTCTATTATTTACAACCATATTAAAATTGTACAGAAAACTATGCCCTCAACCTGCCCCGAAGGGAAACCAGGTCTGTTGGGCATTCATAGCACCATATTATCATAGTTCGGAAATGTCTTACTATCAGTTTCACATATCTTGCCAACATCCCAACACAAGTTCTAAACTATATACTGGATTCCTATAACTGGACTACATCCCATAAGAAAACTGCTTTTCAGAATGGTTTTCTAAATTCTATCACAAAAAACAAAAAAGAAGCAGCTAAGACATTCTAATCTACCCAGATTTCTTATTTGCCTCCTTCCTCCTGCTTTGCCATAGCCAAATCCTTCACTAAGGCCCGGACTTCTTCGATTTTATTGTTCTGGTTCCGCATCATTTGCTGCAGGTTGTTCATTTCCTTTGCCATAGCAGGCATTCCGTGGGCGATCTCAACCATCTCGACAGCTACCTGCTCCATAGCTCTGGCTAGCATGTGTTTCGTAACCCAGTACATGTGAAGGGCGCGTTTGTACAGGGTCAGGCGTCCACGCGTATTCCCCAGGTCTGGCAGCGACGTGATCCATTCTTCCATTTCATGGTCTGATGGTTCCTCCAGGATGCTGAACTCCATGGCGTCGATCATCCTCCTGATATCACTATCTGTCCCTTTGATATACACGTGCTCCACATCCCTTGTTGCCTGCTCCATGGAGCGTCTACCTCTCTTCTGTTGATTACCAGCCGGAGTCTCTGGATCGCCTTAGGGTATCTGACGCGGTCGACCACGCCTTCGGCTTCTCCTCCGGGACCCTCACTTCGTCGTTCTGCCTCTGCTACTCTGCCCAATTTCGAATGTGCCCTTTATCTGGCGTTTCCCTTTCCCAGTCTCCGGTTCTTCTTCCTCAGCGTTGTCGTCTTCCACCTGCATCCGTTTCGGATCTCCCCTGTTATTCCTTCTTCCCCCGTCCTGCACATGCTGCTCTCTCCTTCCTCCTTCTGCCATGTTGCTTGTCTGGTAATGAACACTGGGTCTCTCAACTTCCTGCCGCCTTTCCATGCTCCTCGCCACCTTCTCTGGTCTCAGAATGTTTGTCGATCGTTCTGCTCTTCTTCTTAACTGACGTTCGCCACCTAACCTATGTTGTATCATGAATTCGCCGTCGTTTCCTTCTCCATTGTTTCTCATCATGCCGCCTGCCCTTTGTCTTGAGATGCGGTCTTCCTTGCTTGACATCGCATCCCTCCACCTGATGATTTCCCGCATTGATGGCTCGTGATGGTCTGGATGGCCCTTCTCCGATTCCACCTGCCCATACACCTCCACCCCGGTCGGGGATTCTTATTTCTATTTTGATGTTATATTATTTTAACTTTTTTAATAAATATCACAAACATAAAAACTTCATATGAATAATAATATAACAAACTTCTAATAAAATTTATAAAATAATCGAAATAATACCTATAATAAGTTTTTAATAAATTTAATAAAAAAAATAATATGGTTAATATATTTTATTTTCAAATTAACATATTAAATAAAATCACACTTTCTCTAACCACCAAATTAATAAGATTATTATTTTCAACCATTTTAACAATATATTAAAAAAATCACATTCATCTCATAAATCAATATAATATTATTATTTTGGCATGTTGATATGTTAACCCCATATCAACAATGCATAGTTTTTGGGGCAAATTAGCTTCCACCTTCCCAGTAGAGATGTTTAATAGCTTCCACCTCCCGAGTAAAGATGTTTAATATCTCGAAGCAAAGAGAAGCTTTTTTATTTTTAATACAAATGAAAATATAACTTTAATGAACAATATGTGCAATAAACATAGAGACCAACCATAACCTACTTCAATAAATAAACAATTTTAATGAACAATAATGTCTTAAACATAAACGTAGATAAATAAATATTAAAGAACAACTTTAATGAATAATATATAGAACCATAAACCTAGATAAATAAATATCAAAAAATAATTTTAATGAACCATGTACTACACATAGATAAAGAAAAAAAAAAAATATATATATATATATATATATATATATATTAAAGAACAACTTTGAACAACAATATACAAATATTAATAAATAATTTTAATGAACAATAATGTCTTAAACATAAACTTAGATAAATAATTATTAAAGAACTACTCTAGTGAACAATATGTATCAACCATAAATCTAGAAAACCAACATAAATTCATCTTAAATATGAATCTAACATGCGCCGAGAGTGATCCAATTTCTCCAGTTTCAAATTTTTTTACGAGTTATTTAATTTTTTAATTTTTAGATTTTTTTAAAAATTTTTTGTGCAACATGAGCAAAATTTCAACTTTATGAACAATCTTAATAAAAAAACTATAAAATAAAAAATGAAAAATAAATAAAAATCTCTAATTTAAAATTAAATATACAATGACTTTTCTAATTGATATATTATTTCATTTATGCAAAAAAAATAAAATTCAATAGATGTATTGTTAAAATTATTTTTTTAATCTATCATTAATGTATATTATTCAACATATATTGCTTCTCAAAAATTTCTAGTTACATTTTTTTTTTAATTTCTCTTTTTATAACCTCAATTTTATGGGTTAATTTTATTTATTCTATCTTATTGTCTTTCAAACAATTTCAAACAATTTACTTGTAATATTTCTATATGGTTAATTTCCAACATAATATTCAACTTCATAATATTTCTAGTTGAACATAATGCTCAACCATGCCTAAATCAAATTTTCAAAGTTTCGTCTATTATTATTTGTTGCACCCACTCCATATTTGTAGTTCAACGTCACAAACATTAAATTTGAAAAGAATTCCTGTGATCTAAATTATTGACATGATAAACAAAATTCAATTCAATTCAATATTTTAATTTATGTTCTAGTTTTTATTCTCCTTTTTAAGTAGATAATTCATACAATTAGAAGTTGTTTGTTCAAATAAAATACATGAAATTTCTCCCAGCTGTTGAACAGTAAAGGCGATGGTGCAGAGGCGGGCTTCCCACTGGGCAAGTGGCAGCCAAGACCCGCCATCTGTCATGTTAATTTACGAGCCTGCCACCCCCGTCGCGTTAAATTGAAGGCGGGTATTAACTATACCCTACAACGAGCCGCCCATTGCATAATGGCTCGCCTGCGTTCTGTTTCTTCGGCGATCGATTTGCAGTTGTTCTGCGTTGGTTTGCTCATGGCCTGGGTCGTCGCTCCGCAGTATATTAACTGCAAGCCTGTGCTAGTAATTCATTTCGTTAAGTCCGTTCTGTTTGCGGTCTGGCTTTGGGGTTATTGTTTGTGTGGTTTGCAGCTGGTTTTTGGGTCCTGGAAGCAGTCTCAGAGGTTTAGACCTCGGCCCTCAACTCAGAAGGCCTTGATCTCTTCCTTTGAGTGCCCTAGACATACCGTCTGTCAGTATTATGCTCCTGTGATTTTTTATGGTTGGCTCTCAGTGTCTATTCTCGCTGCGCCCCTTTGTGTTCCCACTGCCGGGTATCTCCTGCCTTTTGTGCTCCTGCAAGTCTTCACGTCTCTGAGCGCGAGTTCTAGGCTCTTTGTGCCTTTGGACTCGAGGAGACATTGCTCTCTGTGCAGACTCCGCTCCAGTTTCACTTCTCATTTCACTCCAAAATGTCGCGAGAGCGGCTTCGCCTTATTAGCCGTAGGGGCGGGTCTCGGGGAGGCTCCAGAGGTAGAGCCAATCCTCAACGCTCCTCTCACTCCACGGAATCCTCAGACGGAATTGACTCACGGGGTGCAAGGCAAGGCCGAGGGAGAGGCAAAGGTCGTGCTCGTGCTGCTGTATGCGTGCATAGCTCGCATCCCTCTACTCGATTTCGCTTCCCCTATTCCCTGGATAATTCAACGTACTATGTATCTGTTCGAATTGAGAAATGCGACAATGCAGTACCACCAGAAGTCTCTGAGGAACAAAGGCCTCCTTCTCCAGTCCTTTGTCAAAGAGCTCAGCCTGCGGAAACCTCAGGTGCGATGGCGGGTCCAAGCGAGCCGGCTAAAGACGACGCTCCATACACAGATTCAAGCGCGTCGGATCACTACGGATGCAGGATCGTGGAGGAGCAACCCTCCACCTCTGTGGATGTTTGAGCCTACCTCCAGGGTGTTTTGGTCAGGACATGGCCCAAGATGGTGGTTTTGGCGGTTCAATTGTGTTTGTCTGGTAATTTCCGTTCTCAGCCTTCTTCGTGGGATTATTTTTGACAAGCTTAAGCAATGCTCAGCTCTGTTCAGGTCGGAAGCGGTTCTCATTAACGCCTATGTTTGTTGCTATATTGTAGTCTGTCTCACTCTCGGGATAAAGTCTGGGACTGTTAGTAATGTCTGGGTCATTTTGTCTATCTCTCAGTTGGTTCCGGATTTTGGCAATCTGTTGGTCTTCCAGTTATGGTATGTGACAACTGTCTGTCCTCTAATTATCAAGGTTCTGTTTCAAGGGCAGTTTCACACTCCGGTGTCAAGCTCTGCTAAATCCATCTCAGTATGGTGAATTTTGAGGCCTGCCTCGATGTAATCTTTTGTAACCTTTTGTATAATAATAGAAGTAACCTAATTTACAAAAAAAAAATACATGAAATTTCTTCTAATTTACAACTAACAAATCAAATGAAACATTACTTAGATTTTCTCATAAAATATTCCTCAAACAAAAAAAATTAATAATTACAATTTTATATATAATCATCATAATTAATTAATTTAATATTTTAATAAATTTATTTTTATAATATTTTTTTCATTAATTTTATTTTTACCTAATTAAAAATAAACATTCAAAAATATTTTGCAATCATTGGTCAATTCAAATCAAAAATCAAATTTCATGGCAATTTCATCCCATATTAAAACATTTACAAAAAAAGATAATTTCAAATCAATATAATCATATTAAAACACAAACTTATTTTATTTTAATAATTAATTAAAAGTACACCCTATTATATAATTTTCATTCAAGATTTTTTTTTTATATAATTATCAAAAATATGTTTAAATTTTTTAAAAATAAATTTCATCATTCAACATTTATATTATAATCAAAACTAACATTAGTATCATTTTAATAATATAATTCCCAAATTAATACAATGTCATTAAAATTAAAATGATTACACATTCAATTTTTTAATTTTAACAAAATCACCTCAAAAACTTTAAATTTCAAAGTACAAAAGTACAACCACAATAATGAATTTCAAAGATATATACAGATTGAGTCATATTGTAAGTCTCATGGATCAGAACAAGTCTCAAAGTCATAAGTCATTATTGATTGATTAGAACTTCTGAGGCCATTGATCAAAACTTATATAAAATGTAGTTCTTTCTTCCCTCCTCTCCGTAATAATCTAATATTTTCCTGCATTATAAATCAACCAATCCAAATTAAAGCTTCTATTCCATTTTAGAATTAAACTAGAAACCGTATACACCATTAAATATTATAATTATCATACTCAAAGCTATATACACCATTAAAATATTTAACATATTATCAAAGGAACTAAACAGTAATTAAGTGAATTCAAAAAAAAATTAAAAAACAAACTCAAAAATATAAAGTGAGATAATATGAGAGATAATCTACACTAAAAAAATAATAGTCTACAATATTACTGAAGGCTCTTGAAAATTTTGTTTCAAAGTTGTAATCCACTTAATTACTTCAACATTGTTCCTATTCATTACATCATAGGCACCATTACATCAAAGCTCATCATGGTGCTTCCTAAGTTAGTGATCTAACTCTGGATTTAAGGTGTGTGAGCTTTGCACCCATTCTAACCAAAGATTTCTTGCTAAATTTCTTCTCATTTTAGTTCCTTGACTCAACAATCAACCCATATGCATGAAATCATGCTCGAGGGCCTTTGAATATAGACATTTCAATTGAAAAAATTACCCACCTAACTTGCCTTTGTATACGTGGGATTTCTAGGGGCTCCCAATGAAGTTGTGGCTTTTTTCCCTAGTGTAGATTGCATCCCCTCTAAGTGATTTTCCCACCCTCGACTTCAATACGGAGTTTGCATTACGGTTTATTTGTGTCTAAAGACCACCAGGAATTTGTGTTCATTAAAGTTCGTAATCAGGTCAAAGCAAACGAGTTCAATACATTATGTATCCTGCATTTTACTTTCCCTCTCAAATCATGGACCATCACATTGTGACCATTTATGACCTAGGTTGACCAAGAGGTCACCTTGCCCACCCAAACCTCTCCTACCTACAAAGCTCCCTAGGCAATGAGTATGTGGTGTCTAGGCTGAAATGTTTTTGAAAAATAAAGGTATAGTGCAACAAAACCCTCACCCCAAAGACAACTACCCCTTAGTCATTCCTCAACAAAAATAGCCAGTGTCCTTTTAGTGCCATGAATCAAGGAGTTAGTGAGTGGAGAGCACACTCTCTAGCAACCCACCCACATAAAGTGGGTTAAATGTGTTAGGGGCCCACTGGAAGCAATGACAAGATTACAACTATTTCTATACAAAGCAAAGATTACAAGTAAGCCTTTAGAAAGTGACAAAAAAATACATTGAAGAAGCACTCAACAAGTGCAATTCCATTCAATGAAAATTGGGGGCAAACCTACAAAAGCTTTCAAGGTTTTTCTTCCTAAGGAAGCTAGTGAGAATAATTCTACCTAAAAGACACCCTTCAATATTCAAGCAAGAAACCCTCTAGTGTGCCCCCTTAGTCCAAACCCTAGTAGTAGGAGTTGAAGCTCTTAGATATTTACTAAGCTATAAGGTGAATTTGGGTGCAATTCAAGGCATGGAGTGCACAAGTCATTTGACCTTACCTTGATTTAGAGAGTTTATGATTGAGTAGAGTGGCCCTTCACATTTATGTGGTGTTGTTATGAATCATTTACTGACCTTTACATTTGTTCTTTTTCTGCTTCATGGGTTATATACGTCTATAAATCTTCTTGGAGATGATTCAAGGGTTTTGCACATCCTTTATGATCAAGTAGAGTGGCCCTTCACTCTAAGAATTCTTCTTGCTCTAGGGTCTAACTTATCAATAGCGTTGAAATATATGTCTTACTGTTAAGATATGTTCTTCAAAGTAGGTCGGAATTCTCCAATATATCTAAATAAGGTGCCCCTGGCCCCCAATGCTGGTGGTTAAAGCTCTTAGCTATCTACCTCTAAGGTGAATTTGGGATACATTCAAGGAATCCTCTTCCCAAACTAGAGGCTAGGTAATTAGTCAAAGGTCGCACTAATGGTGTCACTTTATTAACAACCTCAAGAGGCTAGGTAATTGGTCTGAGGCCATAATTATGATGTCGTTTATATTAACAATCTCAAAGGACCAAATTTCTAAGGCTCATACCATGGAGAGTCTAGAGACCTATGTGGTCTCAAGATAGAGAATTCGGTGGAATAAAACATAGCCAATGGCCTTTGTTGGCCTAGTTAGCCTCTTTGTTGCACTTTATTAGTGTAGCTTCACAAGAAATTATTCCTTTGCACTAGCATGTAGTTGCATTAACTCACTATGAATCAAAAAAAAAAAAAAAAAACATGCATATGTTCACACCAAGTATAGTTGAACTTCCATTTTGTGAATTAATGCACCAACATAAATTCACTACCATTAATCATTTCTATTTATTGTGCCCCTCTTGGCTTACTATTTAATAGTGGTCCCCCTACTAGTTTGTTACTATTATATGCTCATGATCTTTGATGTAATCAATTGTACTTGCCCTAATTACATAATTCACCAACTTGCTATCTCCATCTCAATTACTCACACCCACCACCACCCCGCCCCAACTTCCACCCCAACTTACTTCACTTGTTCCCCTCCTAATTACTTGTCCATACATGAAATTAGTTGTCACCCTACTAATTGTTGACAAAGGGATCTTCTTTTCATGGATATGGGATCCCATGAGATCTTTCATTGAAAATGTGAGCCATAGTAATAAGAACATAGTTATAGCATATACCCAATCATCGCCACTCAACAACGTAACTAACATACCACATGTTATCAACTCATAGCCATATTGTGATCGATATATAAATGGCACACAATGCATGTTATCAAAGCATGTCATCATAGGTATTATATCAACATCATTTCATGATCAAAATAGAACAATTATCACAAGGTAATAAAGAATATAACTTGTACATAATTATAAACCAATCACTAGCCCCAAGAGTTAGCTCAATCGATCAAGTCAGGGCCTCGCCAGATGGGAGGTCACAGGGTCAATTCCTGAAAGCTCTTGGGGTCAAATCTGTGATGGCCGAAAGGTTTGATCCCTGCCGATCAGCCTAGTCTAATCAACCGTGGACGTAGCGGCCATCCAGTGACCAATGGTCGTGAACCACACAGGACGAACAAAATAATAATAATAGTAATAGTAATAGTAATAATAGTAACAGTAATATTAATAATAGTAATAGTAATAGTAATAGTAATAATAGTAATAGTAGTAATAGTAATAATAATAATAGTAATAATAGTAATAGTAATAGTAATAGTAATAGTAATAATAGTAGTAATAATAATAACAATAACAATAATAACAATAATAATTGGTGATGATTTAAAAAAAATTTGAAGCCAATGTTCCTACTGTCCTAGAGGAAGATAAAGAAGAAGAAGAGCCTCCAAAAAGGCAAGAGGACACAAAGTGAGAAAATTTCAAGGGAATAAGGACATTTAAGAAACATCCACCCTTTAAAACATGGTCGAAATTTAAGTTGTATGATTATAAATAGAAATAGAGTAAATCAATAGAACCACAACACTATGGACTTCAAAAAAAAAAATTACATATAACATATTGAAGATCTCTAAGTTCCATTAATATGGTGGGCCACCCATGTGGAGTCTTCACAGAAAAAAAGATGGCTACCAATCACCAATTGGGAAAATTTAAATCCATGGTGAGAAGAAATTTCTACACAATATGTCATGAGCACAAGTAGAAAATAAAATGTTGGAGATGTATAAGCACATCACTATGGAGATAAGAAAAGAATTACATATACCAGATTGAAGATCTCTAAGTTACATTAATATGGTGGGCCACCCATGCGAAGTCTTCAAAGAAAAAATGATGGCTACTAATCACCAACTGGGAAAATTCAAATCCATGATGAGAAGAAATTTCTACACAACAGGTCGTGAGCACAAGTAGAAAATAAAATTGCAATTTCATAAAAAAACAAGGTCAAAACATCCAAGAATACACAACCAATTTACTTCACATGGACATGGGGTATCTACATCGAGTCCCGTATATGTTAGCTAGATATATTTGAGGATTGAAATTCCTAAGGAGGCAGATCAGTCATAATTCTTGCCCAGAGGATTTTGATGATGCTTCCATGAAAACAAGCTACACAGAGAATCAAAATAAGCAAAAGTTTGGAGCAATACGGAATTTCAAAACAATATTTTTCAAAGGCATACACTTCAAGCATCCAAATACCCAAAACACCATTGCAAATATTGTAGCATTGATGGACATTTGGAAGCTCCATTAGCAAGCAATGATCACTCAGGATTAAAGTGAAGAAATTGAATGCAATTTAGAGGTGTAAAATTGGCATGTTTGGCCTTGAAATGAACCCCAAATATGTAAGTATTAAAAATGAGCATGGATAAATAAAATCAGGCAAGTATGTGAAAAGGACTTAATCACAAGCAAAAGCAAATCAATCTTGAAAAAGAAATAGAAATTTGCTAGCAAAGAGCAAGAAAAATCTCCCAGTGAACAAAAATCAGCCTTACAAGTGCAAAAAGAACGAGGAAAATCTTCCTACTGAAGATTAAGATCAGAGGTTATCAACTCTTATTGATCCCATTTATTAAAAATATCTAATTTCCAAATCATTGGTGCAACAACCTGGCTTGGAGACTCATGCCTATCTTCAGATATGTTTATCATATGACAATGATAAATAAATATAAGTTCAGATTTGCTGCCATTAGTCATAATTCTGTTTTATGATGCTTCCAAGAAAACAAGCTATATATAGAATTGGGGGGGTGCCATTGGATCAAGATAAGCAATTTCGAAAACAAATTACAAGCACATATTTTTGGAAGGCAAGAAAAAACATTAGCACGCTTCTCAAGCATGTAGAGACTCAAAACATCATTGTGAGCATTGTAGCATTGATGGATATAAAAAGATGACATGTTGGAAGTTCCATCCTCGTACCCATCTAAAAAATAAAAACAAAGAAGAAATTTTAAGCAATTTAGAGTGGGCCTAAAACCAACCCATATATGCAAAATAAATAAATAAGCAATTGCAAGCATGAAAAATCAGCTATTGCTAAAGAAAAAACAGTCATGTATGAGCAAGAAAAACTATGAACAAGCTAAGTCACCTGACACGGGGATTCGGGACACGTAGGATTCGAGATTCGTGGTGTCGGATTCGGACACGCTGACCCCCCGGAACAGGACACGTTAGGACACGTTATATATTATTTTATTAAAAAAAAAA
>APFE030142774.1:0-10950 GCA_000404065.3 Pinus taeda | reverse complement strand
AACAAATGTGATTTCACACGGTAATATGTGCTTTTGAAAGAAATGTTACAAAAGTTGCATTTCCATTGCACATTGCCTCCTCCCTTTCCCTTGTTGTTTGGCCCATCCTCTCTTGTGACATATTTCCAGAATGGATATTTATCATTGTCTTTAAGTCCTCTTCCCTCAACATTACTTGCAGCAGACTCTGATGATATTGGGGGAGGAAGGGCATCTCTACCCATGACATTCTTGCCCTTCCTTTGCCCCCTAACTGCTGCCCCTGCCTTTGATTGAGCCATGAACACTGTTACGGACCACGGGGTTACCTCAACGACAAGTTGACAACCTGTAAAAAAAATGAACAAACTGCTGTCAAAAATTAAAAAATGCAAAAAAATTAAAAAATGAACAAACTGCTGTAAAAAAATTGTAAACTGTGCATAGGGTCAAGTTAGTAAGGTTTTAAATTTTAATCATTGGGTAGTGGGTACTGAGTCCTCTCTCAAGAATACCTTCAATTTCATAAACATTTAGAATTATGTGAAATATTCACTTGTCAGATTTTGAGAAGCAATGTAGTAAGCCTTAAGGACATCAGTATCACACTGCACACTGGCACAGTTATTCTCACAGTGCTGGAAATAAAGATTTAAGAAACTGAAGTGATTATTATGAACATTGAAAACAATTTGATCATTATCTAATATCGACTTATATTTGGGTCATTTTCATTGCCTATTTTGCTCAAAACTTCCTGTACCCAGGTTGTTCATCTGATTTAAATTTTTAATTGTTCATTCTGTGGGAACCTCATTGGTCTATGAACAAATACAGTGTTCACTGTTCACTTCAGTGTTACTGTTCACTATTAAAAAATAATGAACATTGAATACTGAGGCATGCTAGAAGCCCCCTGTGAGGAAGAAGTTGTTATTTCAAGAGAAAGATGGTGCTGCCATCTTCAGGCTTATCGTGGTACTAGGTAGAGATGTCAAGAGACCACTTCTAGGATGCAATTGACATAGATGTGAAGCTCATAGTGTCTGACAGCAGAGGCACATTCATTTGGCAATTGTTTTGAGACAGTTATTAATAATTATAGTAATTGCCATGCTCAGAATTGTTCTTCTTAAACCATGGTCAGTGGGTCACAAGAAACCTGTAGGCTGTAGCAGATTTTCGAGCAGGCAGATCAGCTAAAGACTAAAGTCCTGTAGCAAGATCTCATCATCTCAGTAAACAATTGAACTGTTCAATTTGAACATAACCCCTGAAGATGATAAGGTTTGTTATGAGTATGACAGATTGATAAGTCGAATATGAGGCAGTCTGGCAGATTATTTTGTGGAGACTAAGTCATGAATGAGGAACAAGACTTTAATGCATTCTATTCCTGAACATGGACTGATATATCATATAAGAAACTTCACAGAGATGAAGAGAATCAAATGAAAATATTTTGCAAAAACCACAGGTTGAAAGACACAAGGGATTGATATTTTTATTTTAAGAAGATTCAGTCAAGAATATATACCATCCATTGGTCACTGTGGTGGCAAAGATCACATTGAAATATATTGAAAGCATGTGAAGATAGTGTGGAATAACACACCATATAAATTTATAATGTTTGTCTGAAACTACTAGGTAAGGAAACACAGTAGGTACTAGGAACTTGGAAGCAATGCTAGTGGATATACCACGGTCCAGCAATAAACTCAGATTGTTGATACACGGTTTGCATCAATACACGGTGATACGGTGAATCGCTGGTATACATATAAAACATGGAGCAAATACTAAAGCCGACAGAGGTTTTCACTGAACGGCGAACGCACATATGTCATATTAATATACCGGTTTGAGTTTCAGGGTTTATACCCGTCAGCCGCGGGAGGAACTTACCTGGCTATGGTGCACCGACGACAGTCTGCTCTCCTCTCAGCGCTCAGCTTGCTCTCGATTCTCAACACTGCTCACTCACATAAACTCAGAATGTGAATACCCTGCTCGCAAACACCCGCCTTTTAACCCGCAAGCAGAACAAAATCGTGACACGATTCTCCCACACACAGGACTCTTTTCAAAAAACGCGATGCGATTCGATTTTTTTCGGGACACCCTCTAACACGACGTGGGGAAATCGGACACGACGTGTCAGAAAAAACGGACACGAATCCGTACAGAATCGTGTCGGATTCGACCGATTCGGGATTCGTGCCCCCTTTAGAGCGAATCCGGTATCATAGTGAACAAGCCAAAAAAAAAACCATGTTGAAAAAGAAAAATAAATCAGCTAGTAATGACCAAGATAAATCTACAATCACCAATTGATAAAGTCAAAAAGTAAGGGAAACAGAAAAAAGAATTGAAGAGGAAAGACAAAGACTCTTCTTAACAAAGGCTTGAATCATCAACTCTTCTTACTGAAGGCATCGACTCTTGTTGATCACAATTTTGAGAAAAAAATGATTTCCAAATCATTGGTGCAACAACTTGGCTTGGAGACTCATGCCTATCCTTGAGCACACACCTTGGATTGGTTGATCAAAGACACCAATATGCAAGTGACAAAGAAATGTGAGCTCAGATTTTCTATTATTTCCAGGTATACTGATGAAAACAAATGTGATGTTGTTCCATTAGTCATAATTCTTCTCCAAGGAATTTAGATGATGCTTCCATGAAAAAGTATATGGAAATGACAAATAAGCAAAACATATGAAGCAATTTTGAACAAAAAAAATACAATTAAAAAAAAAATATTAGGCAAGAAAATGCATTTGCAACATCTCATGCATGTAGAGACCCAAAACATCATTACAAGCACTACATCATCAACGAACTCAGAAAGGAGAAAATAAAAACAAAGACGTGAAGCCAGGAATGACTGCTCAAGTTGAAGGTGAAGAAATCAAATGCAACTTAGAGGTGTAAAATTGGCATGCCCAGCCCCAAAATCAAAGCTTAATATGCAAAAATACGGTTACAAGTATAAAAAATCAGTCATGTATGTGCAGCAAATGGATCTATCCACAAGAAAAAGTAAATCAGTCTTGAAAGAGCAACACAAATCATCTAGCAATGAGCAAGAGAAATCTGCCCAATGGTGAACAAAAATCAGCCTTACAGATGGAGAAAGAAGGGAAAGAAAAAATTGAGGAAAGAGAGACTTTTCCTACCAAAGATTCAGATCACAAATAAGGTGTCCACTCTTTGATCCCATTTCGAAGATAATTTGATTTCCAAATAATTGGTGCAACAACTTGGCTTGGAGTCTCATGCCCATTCTCAAACATATCCATTGGATTTGAAAATCAAAGACACCAATATGTGAGTGACAAAGAAATACATGTTCATAGTTGCTATTACTTCAGTATATTGATGAAATTGAATGTCCGGTTGTGTCATTAGGTGTCAATCAAGCCAGAAGGTTGGTAACTGTGAGTAAAAAGTTCTTTTAATGGTGTTGACATCCAAACGAGGAAGCATCAAAGGAAAATTGTTGGAAGGACATGAGCATAGATCAAGATGCTTCAAGGTATGTTAGTGCAGCCACACTTTGCGATATAAGCAAACCAACGACCTCCCTATTGGGATTGTATACAACGTTACACCTACCTTCTAGAACACAAAACACATTTCCATGGATTTCTCGGGAGATTTGCCAAGGACAAAGAGTGAAATTGACTATTTTATAGTGGCAATGGATAGATTCAGCAAGTGTTTGTTCTTACTCATTGTAAGAAGAGCATCAAAGGCCAAAAGACAACTGAAAAATTCCTTGAGAAGGTATGGATTCAAATCCACTCATTCCATACCCAAGCTTGAGTGGGCCTAATGGTTAAGAGCATGTGTTTCCTCCTAAGAGGTCACAGGTTCAAAACCAGAGGGGGGTAGAGTATGTATGCCTTCGTAGACTTAGCAGTAAAATCGTTGCGCGGAGGTGGGTCCCTTGTCCCACAAACAAGGGGGTCTCATACACCAATTTGGTGTCTGGCTTGGCTGTGACCTTAAAAATGGATATTATTATTATTATAAATGGATACACAATACTTGTTCATTTATTGAGGGGATATAATCACAAGCATCCCAAAACATGGGATGAAAGCTTACATTCAACTTGAATACAATAGCGTAGTTCAATCATCTACTCACATGAGACCATTTGAAGTTTGTTGTCAATTCCTTCCACAATCACCAATTGACATGGCAAGACAAGCAAATTAATGTTACAAATATACGAAATTATCTCTCACAATGAAAATGATATATTGGGCAACACTTTTCAGTGAAAATAAATTCAAAAATATAAATTTAACGTAGAAATCACAAAGATGAAATTCATAAACCAAATAAATACAAGTAAATTTACTATATTCATAAATTAGAAAAATACAATATTAATTACTACGCTCATTATTGATATTCTTGCATAATGAAGATAAAGATTATTGTGAATTGGGTGATCATTGAGACCATAATTAGAGAGAGAAGAGTTATTAGCTCTTCTCATTGTTTTGTTTAAATATAAACTTCTCCAGCTAATATGGCCTCCACTAAAAAATACATCACCATTTTGTCAATCTAGATAATGGAGAATAAAGGCTCCTCAAAATTTTGTTCTAAGAATGTAATTCATTTAAGAGTGGGCTCCACCATTTTGAATTACTTCAATGGAAGGGTGCTTGCTATATCGTTGATTCAACACTAGATTCGTGTGGGGGCTTTGCACCCATCATCACTCTAACCAAAGATTTCTTCCTATTTTAGTTCAACGACTCAATACTCAACCCATATGCATGAAATCATGTTCGAGGCCCACGAACTATTGATTTCTCAATTGAAAAAATTGCCCACCTACCTTGCCTAGTATAGGTGGATTTCCCATGCCTTTTGATGAAGTTATGGCTTGCCCTAGAGCAGATAGAATCCCCTCTAAGGGAAGTTATCTAGCATTAGCCTTAGTGATTTTCCCACCCTCTGCCTCAATATGAGGCAATGTTAGCAAAACCAGACAGTTCACCAAACAAGTAGACCCCCCAACCAGTCAAAATTGGACCAGAACCAATAAAAAAACCAAACCAAAAATACGGTTGGCCAAAGAATATATAAAATATTCAAAATTTAAAGAAAAATGTATATATTCATGTGCATCCATATGAATCCAAACCATTTATGCACAAATATGAAAAAGTTATCAATTATATAAGGGTGCATATAACCAAAATAATATTGAGGGCAATCCATCTCTAAACCAAAAAGGATGGCCTCTAACATCCAAAAAAAGATATGCTACAACAAATACCGACATATCATCAAAATCATTGCATTAAGATAAAGAGAGACAGCTTAAAATGTCAAGTCAAGATGATTATTAGATAAACCTAAAACATTGAAAATGGGCAATGTGGACATTCACTAATCAATAATAGTGGGATATTAAAACTAAAATTGTAACCATTATCTAACATAGTCTTCTTTCACACATGTCATCGTTTATCCCAACATCTATTTTCACTCTCAAATCATGGATCACCATAGATATGACCATTTATGACATAGGTCAACCAAGAGGTGGCTTTGCCTTCCCAAACCTCTTCCACCCCAAAGCTCCTAGGCAATGAAAATAGATGAAGCTCATACAAGTATTTCCAAGAGAGTATCTACTTATGCAAATCTTCATTAAATGTATCCTATGCTTTTTCTAAATGTTCACTTTATTAATTAACAAAGTGAACATTTTTTAATTAAAGTGACTTTTAATTAATAAAGTGACTAAAGTAGGTCACTTAATGATTTAATTAAAAGAGACTCATTGACTTCAAAATTAGATCTTAACCATTGAAGATTAGGTTTTTGGCTTATGTCAAAGTCATAAGAGAATACTTATAAAAGAAAGAGGGGGCAAATGACAAAGAGACACAGAGAGCATTCATTTCACAAGTCACATGAGTTAAGAAAAAAAATCGGAGATCTGATTTTCAGCCATTAGCAAGGAGTTTTAGCACTAGTTCAACAAAAAGAAGACATCCAATCAGTAGCAAGGAGAATTTCAGTGATACAACCCAGCAATGGAGGACGTATAGTCATTTGTAGGGATTCGTAAAGTCATTTGTAGGGATTGAAGAGTAGGCCAAACAAATTGCAACGCAGACCATGCATTTCGTGTATATATGCCTTGATTTCTGTGCAAACTGAAATTTTTCCAAGTTTATTATTTGTTTGTTAATTTCTCAGAGCCATTTTCCTTGTAAGGGAGCTCTTGTAAAAGTTCTAAAGAAATTTTGAATGGTGAACTGATCTAGAAGAGTAGAAATAATTGTGCATAATGTGATTGCTTTTCTTGTTTTCAATGATGCATTGATCTTGAAGAGAAAAAATAATTGTACATTGTGTGTGATTGCGTTTCTCGTTTTCCGCTAAATGCAAGAGTAAATAATTCCAACTAGATCTGATCTATTTGCTTAGATAGTTGGTTTTAGGATAATTTAACATGGTGTTAGAGGTTTTGTTCCGAGAGAAAAGTAGATCTATTATTTTCCAAGATACTTCAACAAGCTTGAGAGACAGAGCTCAGGACAGCGATTTTTGTAACCAATGTGAAAGTTGAGGATCAACTTGATGCGGTTTCGAATTTCTTGCCATGGAAGGAAAGAATCTCAGTGATCTTGAAGGAGCAATACTTGTGAGAAGTCGTGTCCAACCCTCCTGCTCCAACATAGACCTTAGGGAGCACGCAAACACCAACAATAGTAGACCCTATAATGCAGGCAGCATGGGATAAGGACATAAAGGAAAAGAGGGTGATTGTTTACGCTATTAAGGATCATCTAATTCTACATGTTGCGAAAAAATCAAATATAAGGACATTTGATTTTGTAGTATTATTTTTTCAAAGTGATAACATGAGTCAAAAAATGATTCTCAAAACTAAGCTCAGAATGCAAAATGAACCCCTCCAACAATATGACCAATTGCCTTATGAGAATCACACAAATCCATGCCCAGAAAAGGTATCCTAGGCTTCCTCCACCAAGTCGGTCTCAAGGAAGGACAAGTTAGCCTAACTAAGGGGCAGAAACTCCTATATAAATGCAGCAACTCGAACTCACTCATCAAGTTCGATATGCAACTACTGGGGCCAGAAAAAGTGTGAAATTCAAGGAAGAAGAGGAAAGGGCTAGCGAAAGAGAAGGATGTCTCTATCAAGCACAAGAAGTCGAAATTCTCCCTCTCTCTCACGTGTGAAGCTTCTAGGCTGCTGGAGGATCGAAATTGTAGTACTAATGATGGGCCGAAATTGTAGTACTGAAGCTAGGCCGAAATTTTTTGTTGTTGGGGGGCGAATTCTTTAGGTTGTTGTTGGGCCAAAGTTGTTGAACAAGAAGACACTGCTAAAAATTGTTGAATTTAATTGGAAGGTTGACTTGGTGGAGGAGGTAGGTCTATTGGCCTTAGGTCTTGGTCTATCTCATTTTGAATCTACTGATGGAAGAGATTTTAACTGGGTTTTCCCCTATAGAGGGTTTTAACCCTGGCATAGTGCCTACATCTGGTGTACTTTATCTTCATGTTTTTCTTTTGGTAATTGCTTGATGAAACTAAGATAAAAGAAAAACATAAGAAAGATGGTAAGAACTCAAATATATCACAAGTTATTACTAATTATCAACAAGAAAAAAGATTTTTCCCTTTCCAATTTTCTAACAACAATGAGGGAGAGGAACAACATTCCAAGCAGAAGAGAAATATGACCAAGATCAAATGCTATATTTGTTATAAGAATGGCCATTTTGCTTCTTAGTGTCCACATATGAAGAAAGGCAAAGGGAAGTCACAGAAAGTTGCAACAACAATAGAGAAAGGGTTGAGTGAACTTGCTTCCATGTTCGAGAGTTACTTTTTCACGCATGTCTTACCTTTCTACCAGCGATATTGCTAGAAGCCCCTGGTACTTGGACAGTGGTGCCTACCACCTCAAAGGCTAGACAAATATTTAGTAGATTTGCATAGAACGACTCAGAGACATATTGAGTTTGGCAATGATGCCAAGTATGCAGTGAGGGGGCAAGGGATACTTTAGTTCCAGCTTCAGTCAGGAGGGTCCTTTCATGCGCGGGAGGTACTCTATCTACTTGACCTAAAGAACCTTTTGTCCATCTCAATCATGGAGTGAAAAGGTTTTGAAGTCAACTTCCGAATGGCACAAGTGTTCATTTTCCTAAAGGGAGCAAATCTAGATTCCAGAGACTGCAATAAGGGTTAGAATCTGAGAGAGAAACTTATATAGACTTCAAGGTCAGCCTACTCATCCACTAGTGCACACCAATGGTAGCATCTACAAGTTTTCGCAAGGAGGATGGGCCATCTCCATCACAGGGCTCTACATCTAGTCTACATCCACATACCTATGGAAAAGAGGGCAAAGTTGTAGCCCTCCAATGAGTGGAACATCCCCGTGGGATACAACAAGAATTCCAAGGCTTATAGAGTCTTCTTGACATATCACGAGAAGACAGTGTTGAGTTGACATGTCGTGTTTGAGGAGAACTTGGCATCTAAGAAATATCAAGACCTACCAACAATTGCAGAGGGGCCTCAAGTGGAGGAACCAAAAGAGAAGCTAAGAGCAGAAACTTCCAGTAGCAGAGATACCCAACCTTCAAAGTATTAGAATAATACTATTCTAGTTTAATGCTCATTCTTTTAGCTGTTTCTATTTTTATTCTTTTAGCAATTTCTTAGATGAAACTGATTCTTTACATAGAAACTTGATGTTTCTCTCTCTGTAAATATCTCTTTATTATTATTGAGTATTCTTGCTCAATCATGTAATTCAATTCATTTTGGAAATCCATATGCGTGTTTCGCACTGTTTTATGGTATCGGAGCCAGAAATTTAAAACAACAAATAAAAAAAAAAAAAAAAATATGAGAAGTTTATTCTCTCTGCATTTTAATCTCTATTACAGTGATCCGTATTTTTTTGACGTGGTCCGAAACTGGTATTTGGCGTGGTCCGAAACTAGTCTCTATTACAGTGATCCGCATTTTTTTGCATGGTCCGAAACTGGTAATTTTTTTTTGTCATGGTCCGTGACGGTGACTGTATACAGCGGATCGATATTTTACTGTGACTATATACAGCAGATCGATATTTTGATATTTTGATATATTTTGACAGTATCATTACTTGCGTATATCCATCGTGAATATCAAGAAGTGGTAGCACAAACTCAGAAATTTTTCTGTGATTATTCTAAGTAAAACTGTGCTTCTCAAGTTTGATCCTGTGTGGTAACAGCAGCATTTGGTATTTCTTCCTCAAAGAGCAATTTCGGGTTATTTTATATATATATACCAGCATCTATCAAATTCTGTTCAAATCAGTCAAATCTCACTATTACTTTCTTGGGAAACAGATAGATGGCTTCACTAACTAATCTAAGGCTGGAAGGTAGTCAACGCTTCAATGGCACAAACTACAACATCTGGAAACAGAGAATGTTAACCATTTTTTAATATAGGCGTCTTGACCAGCTCGTTCTCAACAAAGAGCTCCGTCCTGGTACAGCTGGCACCGATCAAGATAAGTTTGATGATCGAAATCGAGAGGCAGTTATGCTCCTCAAGCTTTCTGTCGTTGATGATCAATTACCATAGATTCCTTCTGGCAAGACAGCTGCTGAGATCTGGGAACAGTTGAAGGAAATTCACGAGACATCTCACAAGAGCAGAGCTTTCTTTCTCAAAAATCAGTTGTTCTCCATCATGATGGACGAACATATGTCTTTACAGGAACATCTCAACAAGATTAAACACATTCGAGATCAGCTCGAAGCCATTGGTCGCACCATGGAGGAAGAAGATATGGTAGTCATCACTCTGAAAAGTCTACCACAATCTTATGAGCACTTCATAGAAACTCTAAACATTACTGCCACTAATGTTGATCTAAAGTTTCCGGAGTTATGCACCAAACTCATGCAGCAGGATCGATGGAAACAACAGTTTGGTAGTGGTGCAGCATCAGCCTCCTCAGAAAATGCTTTTGCTACCAAATATCAGTCATCTCAGTCCTTTCAGCAGAAAGGTTCTTCTCAGTCTTTTGATCCTGCTAGAAAAAAAATGTGCAGTGTAACTACTGTCACAAGTTTGGCCACATGAAGAAAGATTGCCGACAGAGAATTGCTCACGAACAGAAGAAATAGGGAGGGCTTCATCAGACAGCAAATGTTGCAGAACATTCCGAGCAGACAGATTCTGCCTTTTACGCTTTTATGGCTAAAAGGTCTTCCCATCATATTCCATCATTTGCCTGGTACATTGACTCTGGTGCATCACGCCATTTCTCTCACAGGCGTGACTGGTTTATTGACTTCTCACCTTTCAGTGATTCCGTGGTATTTGGAGAAGGTGAAAAATACACAGTAGATGGCAGAGGTACAGTTCAAATCCAGTCTGGTGGACGCACACTCATCTTCCTGAATGTGTACTATGTTCCTGGGATGGAAATTAATCTGCTGTCTGTCAGTCAGATTATGAGGAACTCTCCTCAACTTGATGTAGTATTCAGTGCGCACAAATGCTCTATTATCGACAGGGAGACTAGCCTTACAGTTGCTGTTGGCCTAGAAGATCATGGTTTATACAGGCTTCTTGACACTAGTGATTTTCCAGAAGTGGCTCTAGTAGCTCGTGTTTCTCCCATCAGCACTCTATGGCATCAGCGATATGGGCATCTCAACATGCAGTATCTCTCTCAGCTTTCTAGGGATGGACTTGTGTCAGGATTACTTGACATTTAGACTCAGCAGTTGGGCGTATGCGGCGCTTGTCAATCTGGCAAACAACATCGGTCTTCATTCACGAATGGAGAATCTTGGCGCGCATCTAAGGTACTCCAGTTAATTCATGTTGATATTTGTGGTCCTATGAATACATCTTCTATCACTGCTTGCAAAT